>LPNX010809478.1:0-26861 GCA_001517045.1 Pseudotsuga menziesii | reverse complement strand
ATGCGTTTTGAGGGCTTCTATCTAGCACATGAGTAAAAAATCAGGTTTTCATCTCCAAATTTGGCCAAAAAGTGTTACCCATCTTCATGGAATCACCCAAATTCTTCTAATTGGTTGTACTAACATTCCCTAAAAAGGTTTTACAATTGATTGAAATTTATTGTTTTCCTCTAGTTCTCCTTCCCCTCCCCTCCTCTGTAATGGTTTTGAATTTCTTTCATTGATGTAGATTTAGCCATATCTAGGTCATGAACATGCATTGTTATCATTGGCTCAACACAACCCTACCTGGGGAATTAGTTATTTTGAACAAAGAATGAGTAGAAAACTATGGCATCCATAATACTCTAAATGCACCAAGAGTAGTGACTAGAGGTGCTCATCTTTATTAAAAAAAATAAATAGAAAAATAGAAAAATAAAAATTTATTGAGTTACTAGTAACTAATTACTAGTAATAAGGTCCAAAAACATGTTCGATACTTCCTTAATATTTTACAGAAACTAGAACCATCAACTGTTTTCTCTTCTAAAAAAGGAGTTACATTAACCTTTCTAATTATATGCATCGCTTTCTTAGCTTCCTACAATTAGCAGAAATGTAATTTCATGGGAAAGTTGAATAAAGGTTCTGGTTCTGAGAATATTGATTCTATTTCAAATTTCAACCAGTTCCATAGTCGAGGGCCGACCAGCTCTGGTTCTGAAAATATCGATTCTATCCATAGATTGATTGTGAATACCAATATCCATTGACATGTTAAGAAGAAAACTTACAATAATTTCCAATACATGCCACATGCACAAAAATATAAACTGGTTCTCTTAGACATACACTTCTATAAAATTAGTCTTCAATAAAAAATACAAACCAACCTCTGGACTTGGTTCATGCCATGGATATAAGGGACAGATTTAAATTGACCATTTGTTGACTAGCCCTAGTCTAGAGAATGGGTTATGCCCAATGATATATCCATTAACCATTACGACACCCATATAATCAGGCAATCTCCATCTGGTATACATCATTTCTAGACAAGGTGACCAATGATGAGCTTGTATACATCACAACATCATGATCTCGGGGGAAAATTGCTTTTGTAAGGAGAATAGCCCTCTTAAAAATGAATATATAGAAAAGGGTAAGAGAAAATTTTTAAGTGAAGATGTTCCTAAAAAACAATCTAAAAAACATTTACAGATATAAGTTTTGCCTCCAAATCCTATGCAGAACCTTGATTGATTCCTCCTTCCTTTAAATATCAAATGTTTTTTTATCAACATTTGACCTATAAATGATAGAGAAGAGTAGAATATGAGTAAGAGGAATCAACTAAATGTGCCATATATTTGATAGAATATAGTTGATATCTTCCTTACACTATTACAGCAATTGGAGTTTCCACTACATGTGTGGGCATTGCATTAGTTGAGGGGCCCACAATAGTTGGTGTTAATGAAGCAGGAGTAGAAAGAGGTATTGCAACTGCAGTGATTGATGGCACAACAACAAATGCAAGAGAAGTTGTGAGAACAAATGCTATCATGGCAAATGAGGCAGCTCCAGAAGATGTAGAAATAGTTGGTGTCAAAGAATCCATAACAGTAACTGGGTCTATGGGAAAAAGAGGCATAACTAGTGTAGCAATTGTCGTCATCCCTGTTGATGCTAGATCCAGAGTTGGGATGGATCCACAATTAATATGGATCTATGCTAGTTTATTACAAAATGTCAAAGTTCTTCAAAAGGAGGGATATCTTCTTCAAATTCAACAAACTTTTAATTTATAGCAGAGACAATCGGGGTTAGCAAGGAGTGATGATTGTTTCTAAAATAGGTAATAGACATATCAAATTTATCAAAATCCAAACAACAAAATTCAGAACACATATTGAAACCAAGCAACAAAATTCAGAACACATATTGAAACCATCTTCTCAAATGGAATACAAAGTTATACAACAAAAACAGAAAAGAATATTTCCACAAAGTAACATTTTAGGAGAACAACATCACCTGCAAAGATGAAATAGGGTTGAAACTGATCCCCTGCGACTGGAAGAACATTGGTCAGTAGATCCAAGACTAGTTTCATAATCCATGGCATTAAAATGATCCCTTGATAAACATGTACTGATTTGGCAGATTTGTCTTGTTAGAACTAGAAATATACAACTTCAAGGTCCATACCTAACTAGCTAAGTTATCATATTCGGCTCTATGCCTAACCGCACCTGAATCAGATTCTTCATTGTATTCTACCAACCAGTTTTGACACATCTAATTCTTAATTTTGATATGAGTGCCACACCCATATCGATAACCAAATTTTTTTATTCTAAATGCCTCAAAGAGTAGCTTCTTAGACTTTATCTACTTCCTTAGTATAACATCTCTGCATTTGAATTTTCATCCATCTGTTAAGGATTTCACCTCAAGAGGATATAACATTATGTCCCATAGACCAAGCAGTCTCATGGATGTTGGTAAAATGTTTGTTCGATTACGTCCTATTCAATGGGGTTCCCAGTATGAAAAGGGCATATAGAAAGGAACTCAACAAGGAAAAAGTATGGAGCTCAATGGTGGTGGTACCACAACGTGTCTATCATGAAATGGGCATGTAGCTAGCTAAATGGTACTATAAAGGTTCATGGCATTGAAAAGGACATATAACCAAGCCAGTAGTGCTAAGGTAAGAATGCTCAGCATGAAAATGACATGAATCTAACTCAGTAGTACATAAGGGTGTCCAGCATGAAAAGGGCATGTCAATCATTAGTCATGGACCGTGGTGCAATAAGGATACCTAGTATATGAAAAGGGCATGTAGCTAAGTTGGTAATAATAAGGTAAGAGTACTAGGCATAAAAAGGGCATGTAGGTGAGTGGGAATAGCAAGGAAATAATACTTAGTCAAAAAAGAGCATGTAAGTAAGTGAGAGAGAAAAATAAGATGTAACTCAGTGGGAGAGCTACCGATCAATTGGGGCAGGTCTATCATGTCCATCTTTTCAACATATTCATCTATATGAAGTTAATTAATTTAAACAAAACATTTCATATTTGCCCTGGATAGAAAGTTTTGATGTTTTGTTTTTGACCATGGTAGCAACAACCAATGATATTAAGAGCCATTGGATGCAGAGACTACATACAGTAGTTCATATATATACATAAGATAGTAACAACACTTGAAACATGGAAATAGAAAATGAAGTCCCCATGGACAAAAACTTACCCAACACCACCACATATATCTTAAGAAATTCAAAATTCTTGAAATGGTTAAGGAAAACCATAATGACTAACAATTTTTTCAAAACACTTTAATGGCCAAAACACTCTAATATATAAACTTATGAACATATTATAGTACAAGAAACTTGATTAGGAGACCCTGTTTCTCATTCTATTCTAGTTTTATTTCCTATATTGACATGGTTATTACATTGTGAATCATTTTATATACATGGAAAGGTAGGCACATATTTTATCCCATGAAAGCCTCTAGTCTTATTTCCGGTAACATTGTACCGATAGATTGATATGAACTATGATTATAAATGCCAAATTAGTGACAACTTACCATATAAATGGTAAAAATACCACACAAATCATGTGCTAAGCATCATAGTAACACCATCATTAACTGACTGCACAGTAACAAAATGTCGATTATCATATCAACTATTATTGATACCAAAAATATCTCAAAACTCAAGTCCAAACGTAGTGCAACAGATGAGAGTGGAAAGACATATAAAGAACCCGTCAATAGACTTTCTGACAATGGTGATCTCTTCAAGATCAACGGTGACATGATCAAGGTCCTTTGGAAGATGAATTACTCCTAGAGGATCTCTTAGCATTTTTCTATATTTTAAAGATTCTAATCCATGATTCCAAAGAATTAGACGCAAAATAGCCAAAGTATGCTCATGTATATACCATATAAGGGTGAATGTATCAAAATGGCATGAAGGGTATTGTGCAATACATATCCTGAACAATATACATAATAAATGCTTCCTAAATGGCATGTATATTCTAAAAAACAACATGTTATGATGCAATTACATCATACATCATATACAAATTGAAATGATCATACATCATACATGTCATTGATTAACATGATCAATCATCAAAATCATCACCACTGCTAGAACTAGAACTAGAAATAGAATCAAAACTACCAATGCAATAGGAAATTGCATCATGATTCATCATTTGGCACACGCTAGGGCTTCCCAGGGTCATCTACAACTATAGTAGTAGTAATAGCTGAAAATTTACAAACATGAGGATAGGGTTCATCTTATAGCTTTAGGGTTAGGGTTAGGTTCCAAGTTGTGATTTAAATGATTGATCTTCTTCTTGCGATTTAGATGAATGAATCATGTTTAGATATAGAAATGTAGATAACCTTATGTTGCTAATGTTATTATGGGAATCTGTGGATGCATATATGAATCCTTCTCTGTGAACTTGGTTTCTGAAATTAAATTTCATGTTTAGAAAATATTTTATGTTTCTGTGTAAAATTTAAATATGAAGGATGAAAGGAATAGAGATTTCCATTCATATTCCAACTATGTATGTTGGATATGAATCCTCTTCTATGGTTATGACTAGTATAGTTCTCATACATAAAAATTACCCTATATATTTAAAATAATCTTGTAGAATGCATGTGAATCTCTCAAAGAAATAAAAATAATAATAAAGAGTAAAGATGAAAGGAAGACGATTTATTTTCTTTTGTTTAAATTTGTTCAGGTAAAATGGAGCTGGGTTGATTCAGCTGTCATTTGTAATCACTATTTGAGGTGTTCATTTTGCACAATTGTTGAACTAGCTTCGTTGTATATTGCAACACTAGAAAGCATTACACATGCCACAAAGATATTTATTTTCTCAAGTATGACCCTTTCTGAATATTCAGAGATGCAGACAACACCATACCTTCTGAATCAGGAGTACTGGATAACAAATTCAACTTAATAGTAGATTCCTCTGAATAATGACATTTTTGTCGCCTCATCTCTCAATTCTTCATTAGGGTAGCATTTTAATAGTACGGGAAATTCATTTGCATCGATATTTTTTTGAAATCATTCAAAAATCTTGACAATGTTAATTTCCAAGGTTGAGCAAGAGATCCAAGTGAACTCTCAAAATCTTTAGATAAACTCCTTCATCAAATTTTGGGAAACATATGATAGCTATAGGAGATTATTAAACTCCTCATTTGTCCTAAAATGTATGTCTTTAGACATCATTAATTTATTTATTTGTAAATGGCATTAGACATCTATTGTTCAATGATTTATTTGAAGTGACTCTATAGATTAGAGATGCATTTTTCACTTCGTTAATGTATTGCACATATTTGTAATTCTAGTTCCATTCACCATTATGTGATCATTTTTGGATATAAATATACTTCTAGTAAGCATACAACTATGGGATAAAGATAGTTGCTCACAAGGCTCTATACTCCATAGTATATGCTAGCATGGAGAAGGGATGGTGGAATCTACATGTCAAATCAACAAAGAGCATATTTTCTGAAGTTCAGGTGCTAGGTATGATATTTTCCAGAAATCACCAAGGACTCAATATCATGAGCATATATAATGTTTAACATGCATATATAATATCAAAGGTGAATTAAAAAACAAAAAAATGTATCCCTATCCTGTTTATAGCAGCATAACACAGTGGTATAAAGAGCTAGAAGATTATGATTATAAAAAAATATCATTATGGTATGAAACATTGTTGAAGGAGGAGATTGCATATATTTCATATCTAGATCTCAATTAGAGCCTTGAACTCTTGAACATAGATAGGTGACCCTAGGAGTCATAGAGGATCCACAAGCAAATTTTATCCTGACACTTGAGGTTGAATAAAATAAACTTTTGAAATACCCCTATTCCAGATTGGGTTGTCAATTTGATCTATATATATAACATGTACCACTTACTCTTATGCAAAAGGATTGACCGACCCTAGTGCAACATGCCTTAGGAGGTCTCACTAACCTACTCCCTATTGATCCACTCATCCAAAAAATTTCCCATCACTTACCACCACCAATTGTTGAAGTTGGCTGAAAAAATAGGGCAATCAATCTAACAAAGAAAAGTTTGAAAGAATCCTACTGGTTTTTCTTATAAGCAAGTGTTGTTATTATTAAAGCTACAAAATTTGTTTTCCTTCTTGAATTCGATCAAAAAGCACTAATACCATCTTTCACAAACTTGCAATAATTTGATCTTTGTTGGAATTACACATGTTGATCTCATTCAAGGCCGTCCAAGATAATCTTATAGCTTTCAAAGGGTCCAACATCACACATGGCTTTGTTAAAACTTAATATATTTGGGTGTGATTGAGAACCAAATTGAATTACTCGATGACTGACAGGCTACAACTCAACATATTTGTGTAACCATGCTAAGGAATATGAATCCTTATGCATGTTTTCTTGAAACATATTTGTTCAAACTAGGTTTCCACAACCAGATTCTTTTGACTTACAGATTCAATTACTATCAATACTGACATCTTCACTTAAGCTATTCTCTCCCACAACTATACCCTCATATTTTTCACTTGCTTGATTAGTCCAATTTTTTTTCCAAGTGATAGTGTCTCATCGAAGTTGAGAAGTATCAAGATCTTAATTGTCTTTTCTACTACTTTTTCCTACTAGGATTCTATTGGTTTCTTCTGTTAATGTCAGAAACAATATTTTGTTTCATTGTATCATATCTTCTTACAAGCTTCCCTAGAGAGTAATTATTATATTTTAACGTCATTGAATGGGTCAGCTTGTTGACAAAAATCAAAACGCCTGTCAATATAGACCTTCAATTATGTATGAACATATTTTATCTTTCTAATAAAATGATCTTGTCTTCCTAGTTATTCATGAAATTGGTAGACCTCCAATTATCTATGAAAATATTCTATCTTTCCAATCAAATGCTCTTCTCTTCCTAGTTGTTCATGGTAGTGATATCCATTTCTTTGTTATAGGAATCCTCAGACATTCAAAGGAAAATAGTTCAAGTTATTTTTCTATTTGGGTGTCGATTCCAATAGTATAATTCGGTGCAATCTACTCTTACTCATTGAGAATTCCAATTTTATGATATAGTGATGAACTTCTTACAAAGAACACAAGAAGCAATAAACTGTTAGCTTTTTAGCATTAAGCTAGCATTTCATTAGGATCTTTAAATGAGATAACAACAAGCACAAAAATCAAACACAAGAGACAATGAACACAGTGTTTTTCCTCGGGGAAACCATAAATGGAGAAAACCATGAAACTTCCTCATAGATAGAATCAGCACCAAAAGTGAAACCCAAAAATAGTAAGATGATATCCCGACAGCAGTAACATCTTTCTTCCTTGCCCCAGTTTCTTTCTCTTCCTCAGCTATGCACTACAACTGAGTGTGAGTGAGTGTGTGATAAATATAGAGGATAGCTCTCTATTTATACTAATTCCCGACTTGACTAAACCCAACTAGGGCCAACTTCACTAGGTGAGTCTAATAACCCTAGTGCCCCAGAATTGCCGGGGCTTTAACCCTTAGATAATAGGAGGTTTACCCACCTTGACTTGACATGCCTTGTTTACATTATAGAAAATCCTAATAGGAACCTTGGGGCATGACATGAATCAAGTACATTACAAATACATCCTTGAATAAACATCAAGTTACAATACATAAGAAATACAAGTGAATACATTCTGAATTTACAATTACATCAACACTCCCTCTTAACTAGGAAGGTATTCTCTCGACATAATTTATTAGCACTAGTATTCTTCTCTATATCATCTGAATCATCATCGAGTCTTCATTATCTTCACCTTCAAGTCATCTCTATATTCAAGTCATCTTCACCTAGATCTAGATCATCATCACTGGATCTGGATCATCCCTCGATCTAGATCATCTCTGGAGCATCATCTCTAGATCTGGATCATCCCTCGATCTAGATCATCTTTGCTGGATCATTAACATTGGATCTTCATGGGTGATATCTCATGATTCTTCTCATCACAGGAATTTGTATAGAGGCAACCCTTTTTCATGCTGGTTGTAGGCCTAGCCTCCATGTAGGTCTTCTTCTAGCTCTTATATCTAACCCTAAGTCAGAATGGCCTACCCAACACTTATATCTGATGATGTAGGAACCAATCCTATAATCATATCAGAAATGCATGCCCAACACTCACATATGACCATGTAGGAACACCTCCCACAACCCTGTCAGAAAGGCCCAGCACTCACATCCATCAACCAATGTCAGAAAGGCTTCAGCACTTACACTCAGCCATGCGAGGAGACAATCCTCCATGTCGAAAGGCTCTGCACTTACATCTGACAACCAATGTTAGATAGGCTTCAGCACTTACACTTGACCATGCAAGGAACCAATCCTCCATGCTGAAAGGTTCTACACTTACATCTGACAACCAATGTCAGAAGGGCTTGCACTCCCATCTGATGGGCTTGCACTCACATCTGATCATGTAGGAACCAAATCCTACAGTCATACCAGAATGGCCCCTAGTTCCAGACTGAGCTACCTGGTAACTAACCAGGTGCTTCCATTCCAAGAATGGCATTCAATGCTTACTTCTAATCATGTAGAAACCAATCCTATAGTCACATCAGGATGGCTCAGCACTCACATCTGACATAGAAGGAACCAATCCTCTCACCATGACAGAATGGCTTAGCCCTTATATCTGACCATGGAAGGAACCAATCCTCTCTCCATGTAAGAATGGCTCTAGGTCTCATCATTTCCCCTTGGAGGAAACCTTGATCTGGAGAACACCAAGCTTCTCCCTGAAGTACTAGAACTTCACCCTAGCCAATGGATTTGTCAACACATTAGCTATCTATTCCTCCATTGCAACATATTGGAGCTTCACTACTCCCCTCTGTACCATATCCCTGATATAGTGATACTTGATCTCGATATGCTTCGACTTGTCATGAAACATTGGATTCTCTAACAACTTTACACAACTTTGGTTGTCACAATGTATACAAGTAGCATCCATCTTGAGATCAAATAAATCAGATAGTAGCTTCCTCAGCCATACTGCCTCACAACTAGTTGAACAAGCTATGACATACTCTACCTCAACTGTACTCAGTGCCATAGAGGATTGCTTCCTGCTAAACCAAGAGATCACACCTAATCCCATACTGAAGCAACACCCTGAAGTGCTCTTCCTATCGATGGAACTACCTTCCCAATCAGAATAAACATAACCCTCCAGGTTAATCTTCTAATTCACCTCATACTTGAGCCCATAACCAATTGTACCCCTCAGGTACCTCAAAATATGCTTTGCAACAATCAAGTGAACATGTCACGGATCTCTCAAGAACTGGCTCAAGGTGTTCACAGCAAAGCAAATTTTCGGTCTCATGTACATGAGGTACATCAAGGACCCAATCATTTGACGATACATCATAGCATCAACCACCTCTGATGAAGCATCACTCAATAGCTTCAGGTTCAATGCCATGGGTGTGGTCATGGCCTTGGAGTCCATCATCCCAAACCTCTTCAGGATCTCTATTGCATACTTCCCTTGTCTGAGGGAGAATCCATCCACATTCTTCCACACCTCCATACCTATAAAATAATGCATCATTCCCAAGTCCTTCATTTCAAACTCAGTAGCAAGCTTTCTCTTCGTATCAACAATCAACCCATCCATACCTATTACAAACAGATCATCTACATAAAATAGAAGCATCACTGGGTTGCCATCTTCAACCTTGTAGTAAAGGTTGGAATCTTCTTTACTCTTGGTAAATTCCAAACTGGATTGAAAGATGTCAATTCTGTTGTACCATGTCTTGGGTTCTTGTTTCAAACCGTATAGGGCTTTGTTCAATCTGCACACATGAGACTCCTTGTCATGTGTCTCAAAACCAAGTGGTTGTTATACATAGACCTCCTCTTCCACTACACCATTCAAGAAAGCAGTCTTGACATCCATTTGGTGTATCTTCCATTTCATTACTGCAGCTAGAGAAAGTACTGATCTAATGGAAGTGTATTTGACTATAGGTGCAAAGGTTTCTTCATAATCTATTCCTTCTTTCTGTGAGAAACCATGATCCACAAACCTTGCCTTATATTTCTCTATGTTACCATCTGCAACATGCTTGATCTTGTAGATTCATTTGGAAGTTACATTCGACTTCCCTTCTAGTCTTGGGACAACATCCCAAACATCGTTCTTCATGATTGATTGATACTCTTCAATCATAGCATCGTTTGACTCTTTCCGTTCTGCTGCTTCTTCATAATTGGAAGGTTCTTCATTGATAGAATCACATAGTAAAGCTACATATCTAGACTAGGATCTGGTTCTCTTTCTTTCTCTATGATTCTCTTCTAGAGCACCATATCTTTCCACACCTTGGATAATTTCTTGTACCCAAGTAGGTTTCCTCTTGTGAGGATTCTTCTCCTGAGGTGGATCTATAGGTTGTTGTGGTTCTTCAAATTATCGATCTTCTTCTTGAATTTATTCATTCGTGGTTGTATCATGAATTATGTGTGCTTCTGCTTCTTTAGGTTCTTCAGCAGTTCTCTTTCTGGGTTTGTTGTAAGCTGTGTCTTCATCGAATGTTACATCCCTACTGATTTCAATCTTCTTGAATCTTGGGAAGTATATTTTGTAACCCTTCGAGCTTTCAGAGTATCCCACAAATATAACCTTCTTTCCTGAAGGATCTAGTTTCGTTCTCTTCTCTTTTCAAATGTGTATGTACACTGGACAGCTAAATATTTTGAGATGGATTACTTTTGGTTTCTTGCTGGAAAAGACTTCTTCAGGTGTCTTATTCTCGACTAGTCTGTGTGGAGTACGGTTCTATACATACACCGTTATTCTGGCAACTTCTTCCCATAGATGCATAGTAAGATCTTGATCATGAAGCATTTCTCTTGCAGCTTCCATGATAGTTCTATTCTTCCTTTCTGCAACCCCATTCCGTTGTGTATTATATGGAGTAGATAACTCCCTCTTAATCCCTAATTCTTTGCATAAGTCTTTGAATTCATTTGATGTGAATACTTCACCATTATCTAATCGAAAGGTCTTGATCTTCTTTTCTATGTGGTTCTCGATCAAGCCTTTGAATTCCTTGAAGTTGCTGAAAACTTCATCTTTGTTCTTCATGAAGTAAATCCATGTCTTTCTAGAAAATTCATCAATGAAAAAAACATATCATACATACCCACTTAGTGAACTTGATGACATTGGTCGCATACATAGGAGTCGATGATTTTCGAGATTCCTTTTGCCTTGCTCTTGCTACTTGGAAATGTCTTCTTTGTATTCTTTCCTTTTGCACATCCTTTGTAGACCCCTTCATGTTTTGCTTGAATTTCTGGAATACCTTCAATAGCTTTGCTTGCAAGTGGTAATGCTCTGTAATGCACATGTGGAATCCTTCTATGCCAAAGTTCATTTGGATCTATTGTGTCATGGACCAAAGATTTTTTTGGATGGCCCTTCAGTTTGTATAAGCCTCCTTCTTATTCTCCAATTAATATTGCATCGTCAATAGTCTTTCCTCTTGAAAACATGAGGACTTGGCCATCTACAAATGCAACCCTCATTCATTTTGCATCCAGTGCCGATATGGATAGAATATTCTTCTCTAGTCCTGGTACAAACAAGACATCCTTCATTTTCATAGACTTTTCGGAGTCTAGCTTGTAGGAGGATTCACCACTACCTTTTATGGGATATTGGTAGTTATCCCCAAGTTTCACCTTATGGGGTGAATTATGTTTGGATATTTTCTCAAAGGATTCCTTGAAACCTGTCATGTGTTTAGAAACCCCACTGTCAATAAGCCAATCTTTGCTTAGAGTGGAGATTAGAACATATTCATCTTCCCTTGAAGAGTCTTCACTTTCTTATTTTACTATCTCCCTGGGAGGATCATCATCCTTAGCAGTGTGAGCATGATGTCTTCTCTTGGAGTTCTTCTTCTTCTTGGATCCATTATTATTAATGGGACAATTTCTAGCAAAGTGTCCTATTTTATTGCATGTATAACATCTGAGTTTGGATGGATCCCTTCTTACAAGATTATTTTTCTGATGAGAATGCTTACCTGTGTGATGATGGTTTTCCCTTATTCCTCTCCTAGAGTGTACTGTGAGAGCTTGATCTTCACTTCCCATCTTTTCTTCTGGGGCTGCTATCCAGGATTCTTCTTGTGAAAATTCTTACCACAGTATACTGAACTTGACTAACTTCTTCCTAGCATAGATTCTGTGGATGAAAGAATCCCAAGACCTAGGAAGGCCATTCAAGGTTGCCATCACAATTTCTGCATTATCCACTTATTCATATACTTCTTCTAGTTGTTCTTTGGTCTAAGAGAACCTTGTGAATTATGACTAGATGGTCTCCTCATTCCATATATTTACATTCTTCAACTAGTTCCTTAGAGTCATCTTCCAATTGATGTTCTTCTCTTCAAACAGTTTGGTTAGGGCATCAAACATGGCTTTAGGTGTCTTGAGGGAGGAAACCTATGGTATGAGGTGATCCTTGATAGAATCAGCAATAATCCTCTTTTCCATAACCAACTTCTTCTTATGTAAGGCCTTGGCCTAATCTCCCTCTGGAACTGGAACCTCCTCACTAATATAGGAGTCCAGCTCATTTTCTTACAAGAGCAGGGAGATCCTATACTTCTAGTGTCGAAAGTTATCAAATCCCTCAATATTTTCATCAAGCTTGGTATGATGAGACATCTTAACTGAGAATCTCAAATGGAAATAAAAAATATTTAGATCTTACCAGGTCAATATGTCAGATCCAGATTTGGAGGTGAAATGCTGTAGTGTTGGTTCAGGAGCAGATTAGGGTTTTTCTTTTCCAGAGTTTTGTCCAACCAAATGCTTTGAATTTGATCCCTAACTTTGAATTTGGGGAGCAGATCAATATAGGCCTAGGCTCACTGAGAAATTCCACTTCTATGAAAAGCACTAATTTCTGGTAGCAGTGTCGAGTCCAAAACTGAAAAAACTCAGAATTGGATTCTGCTTCGACAAAAAGATGCTCCCTAGGGAGGAGAGTAATTCCACCCTACTTTTTACTGAAAATATGTAGAGAGAGATCCACAAAGTAGGAAGCCCTAGCTCATGCAGCTGCACAGTGTCTTCTTCTCAGGTTAGCTCTAATACCATGTTATATTTTTAGCATTAAGCTAGCATTTCATTAGGATCTTTAATTGAGAGAACAACAAGCACATGAACCAAACAAAAGAGAAAATGAACACAATGTTTTTCCTCTGGGAAATCATAAATGGAGAAAACCCTGCAACTTCCTTAGAGATACAATCAACACCAAAAGTGAAACCCAAAAACAGTAAGATGATCTCCTGACAGCAGTAACCTCTTTCTTCCTTTGCCCAGTGTCTTTCTCTTCCTTAGCTATGTGCTACAACTAAGTGTGAGTGAGTGTGTGATAAATAGAGAGGATAGCTCTCTATTTATACTAATTCTCGACTTGACTAAACCCAACTAGGGCCGACTTCACTAGGTGAGTCTAATAACCCTAGTGCCTCGAAACTCCAAGGACTTTAACCCTTATACAATAGGACGGTTACCCACCTTGACTTGACATGACTTGTTTACATTATAGGAACTCTCTATAGGAACCTCGAGGCATGACATGACTCAAGTACATTACAAATAAATCCAAAAATAAACATCAGGTTACAATACATAAGAAATACAAGTGAATACATTCGAAAGTTACAATTACATCAACACAAACATGCACATCAATTTGAAACTAACTACACTGCAATATCTAATATAAATTTCTAATTGCAATGAAATAATGACAATATTAAATACTAATATGCCCACTTGTTACTCATTGTAAACATCCCCTTAGGTTGGGTGTCGATAACATTATCTAGAGGGCAGTATCTTTCTCCTGTTTCTTGATCATGAACCATAGAATATATACGACTGAATGTCCCCCTCTAAAATAGAGGGCTCTTCCATGTTGTCCTCAAATTTATTGGTACCTGGACCCAGGCCACAAGACATCCCTTCATGCCACTTGGAATTGTCCTGATAGAATCCATCTACCTACATCTCTACTAGATTCCCATCTGCTACTATTGCCCCATCTTGCTGAATGGGATTACAGAGTTTCGGATCTTAGCAAACAAGAATTTTATTTTCATCAAAGTCAGAGCATGTCTCTTTGACCAAATCCATCAATTTCTTTGAGTGTGCATATCAGGGATGATTTTAAGAACCCCCCCTAGATTTATATGTATAAAAAGTTGGTGAATCTCTCTGATATATAGGAAAATTTGAAGGCAATGTTATCAATAATATAATACATATATATATAAAATTTGGTGAATCTTTCTTTTTATTATATAATGTTGTAAAATCCTGGAGAATCTTTCATTTTAATATATAATGTTGTAAAATCTTGGCGATTATTTCACTATATTATAACATAGTGTAAAATCTTGGCAAACATTTCACTAATTTATAAAATATTGTAAAAATAGAGGAACAACAACATTAGTAAAATAACATGAATCACATCATCAACAATAGAACACGTAGACTCCTAATTCAAAACTAGAAGGTGTCTGTGAAACACAATTGCACTGACTAGATTCGAGGCAAGCGGGGACTCCACTTGTTATCTCGTCCCTTAATGGTCCAGTGGACATCTGGGGACCTGAATCTTGACAAAATGATAAACTTATAGAATCAAACATTATGCTCGATCTTGGCCTCTTATATTTAACATTTTTTTCATCTTAAACTCGATTCACTCTTTTATTTTGTTCTCTCCTTCAAACTATAATCAGTCTTCCAACTAATAAAGCTAGGCTGAACAATATTGCAAATTCTTGTCGAGAACATAGCACAACATCTAACCCATCTGAGTCATTACGTAATATGTATAGCCTCTTCATGCAAGAAGGTTGTCTTATATAAATTTACAGTTCAAATTTAACCATTTTTTTCATCTTAATCAAACTAAATTTGTATACTTTAATGCCTAAAACAAAACTAAAACATAACTAGACCCAGAACATTACTACTATAATAAATTCAAAACATAATTTCATCTCTTGCAACTTTAACACTCTAATTGTCACTGTGTTGAAGTTGGATCTTGATATGATTTACCAATTACCATGTATAAAACATAAACAATAACAATATTATAACTAATGAAAAGAATGATAGCAATGTACAAGAAATAAAGAAGTAATAGGAATACTAGTAAATTTAATAACCAGTTAACAAAGAACAATAATAAAGCTAGTCTAGAACTGTTTGGATTAGTATTATACTCAAATACTTTTAGGTTCAGATCTTGTCACTGAAAAGACAAGTCACCAAAGGAACATATTCCATACCTTGACAGAGAGTAGGTTAGACTGTTGTATGTTGAGGTTAGATACATACAGTAGAAAGCAAGATATCTCAGTCACCATGTGTGAATAACCTAGTAGGATAGTAGTAGTGATATTTATCCCAAAACACAGCTAATCAACCTTAAAAGATCACAACTCCCTCTAGCATAATTAACACCAAACAAGTCATGTCCATAAAGGTAAGGTCAAATTATCCATGACCTAGCTAGGAGAGGTTACCACGGTCCACTTTAAGGATGAGGGAGGCCATCACTGTAGTCCATTTCCTGTATAGGATAGATCATACATAGTCACAATCCATTAGGATAGACCTTACACAGTCACAAATAAGCTTTAGCATCCCTAGGCAGATGACGCCAAAGCTAACAGTCCAATAGTATCCCACAAAAATGAACACGGCCTATATTTTTAGCAGTAAAATGGTCTTGGATCAACCTAATATAGTCATGGGTTAGCTTCATAAAGTCATGACCCAGCATGGTAGTAGGAGAGACACCACACATTCCACGGGTCAGATACCACAAATAATAAGGGTGCTAGTACCAAAAGTACCATATGTCAACACAACAAGGTGGTAAGGCAACCCCCATACCCACAAGACCAAGGTGTACCATAAAAGTGGGGAGCCAACCCCTTTTACCTACATGACCAACATGAACAAGGAATTTAATATTTTCTCTCTCAAGGTATATTGTCATGCATGCTCCATATATATTTATCATCATTGTATAAGAAGAAGATCCAAAAGGGATAATGTCCCACCAGAAAAAATGCTACTATAAAATACTATATAAATATATATAGAGAAAAGGGAACAAGCATCACATAGTTTGTCTTTAATATATACTATATAATACAGATAGCCAATAAGAGGGATGCACTTCTACACCTAGACAAGATTTTCTTCTTCAAGAATGTTCAGCAGTGCTTTGTGCTCATAAATATCAACTTTTGGATAAATCCCAAGTTTCATAGGATTTCCAGCCCATAACTTTGTTTGGTTCAAACTGATGTTTAACGACAAGTATAAAACCAAACATTATTGCTTTTAATGTTGAACATATTGTTTCTTCAATGGGGATCTTAATGAAAATTCTAAAATGTCATTATTTTTAATGTGCCAAAGGCACATCAAAACCATATATTGTTTGAAGAGATATAGGATATATGAGTTTTTTCTTGCATGAACATATAACCCAAAGAATGCATTATGTATGTAATATGCATATCTCAGTAACCTCTATGAGTTTTACTAGATAGAATTTTAAAACTCACTTTACAACCTGACTTGAAAATTATTTTGAAGGTGTATCTAGAATCTAGTACAATTCATAATGGTGTGACTGCTAATGTGAGTAAAATCAACTAATTTCAACATCACTCAAATCTAAATGGAAAAAGACAAAATGTCACATAAAATAATTCAAAAAATTGCAAGACCCAAACAGTTTAATAATAAGGACTTTGCAATATCCTTGATAGAAAAAAATTGTGGCATTATGATTGCCTTGATGATGGATTCTCTTTTTTTGTAGTCTGAAACATTGGATTATTAAATTTTACACAAGTTTTCCTATCTTTCAACATCTATTACCTATGAGGTTGAACTCATTAAGGTGTAGTACGTTTTATTACTTTTGTCTTACTCAAACATTCATACATTTTTTACAAGAGTCTTGGTGGCACACTTTTATACACTCTTGCTACATATCTGAGATATAAAATGCAAAGTGCATGTTTGTCTACAGCTTGGAAGTTGTTCTAATACATGATGCACTTCATCACTTTCTTTTGAATCTTTTACCTCCTCTTGCAAATTAATTGTCAAACCAAACTATGAAAACAACATTTTTCCTTAGATGTACTTCTCAATGATGGATGGTTCCTTTGATAAGAAAGTATAAATTAAATATCAGAAGATTCTTTTTAGAATTACTATAACTCAAAAAAGGTTAACTTCAATAAGAATCTCTAACACATTTATGAACTATTTTTTATGCATTCTTGTTACATATCTGAGATATAAAATGCAGAGTGCAAGTTTGTCTGTAGGTTGGAAAATTTCCTAATATATGATATCCTCAATCACTTTGTTTTGAATGTTTTACCTCCACTTCCCACATTAATAGTCAGACCAAACCATGAAAACAACATTTTTCCTTAAAGATGTAGTTCTCATTCCTCAATGATGGATAGTTCCTTTGATAAACAAGTATAAATTAAATATCACGAGAAATGCTTTCTGGAGATACTATAAATCAAGTATTAAGTATAAATTAAACAATCATTCCTTGGGTTGTATATGAATCTAGATTCCTCGGTTGAAGAGATCTCTTTGAGGCACAATGTAATGGATATAAGATAAGGTTTAATGAGATACCTCCAGTTAGAACCAAAATTTGATATATTGTTGCAGAGTGGATGGATGAAAAACCAAGCATTGAAGACCTCCAAGAAGTTTATGGCTATGAGCTTCCAAACATTGTAATAATACTACCTTTGTAGACTGAGAAGGTTGATGTTGTGAAAGAGTAGCTGACAAATATTCATCCTAAAGTAATTATGTTTATGTCTAAAATTGGAAAGCTATCTATTTGTGAATATAATGAAGACTCTACACTAAACATAGTTAATTCAATCTATGTTTCACAAGAAACCGAATTTTGAACAACCAAGAATGAACACAGTGAATCATTCCTTCTACATCTCTCAACACAAGAAAATGATGATGCAGAGAGTGAATGCAATTATTATATGTGGAGGTAGTGTTTTCCTTTGCAGTAGCAGAGTAGGATAGAGGAGAGGAAATACATGGACAAGTGGGTAATAACATTGGCTTTCCCATTTGAGGAATGACTCAAGAAATATGGAAATAAGATATCTTCTAGTATTTATGCTTTCCTCCCCACATAAATGATCACTGGATTTCCGTTTATAATTCAAGCATATTTCTTACTAGTTTCCTCAAGGGAGAACATCATTTTTTATAGTAAGTGGAACCAAGGAATACTTGAATGCATTCCATCAGCTTTTATTTATGTCTTGACTTCCCTTTTGTGTAGTGTGCAATCAGATCCTCCCATGTCTAGAGCTCATTTCTTCAAGTACCTTCCAATTGATATTCTTTGTTGTATGGAGCTAAGATGAGTAAGGGATGCCATTCAAGAACAGTTGAAGAAAGAATAAGTAATCTTATGTGAGACTCAGAATTCTTATTGTATGCCTAAAGAATCTCATAGAATACTTCCTGCCTTTAGAGACATACTAGACAATGCATCTAAAAATGGCTTAGAGAGCCCTAGTGCTATATGGTCGACTTGGGTATTCATACCGCATTCTTGCATGGAGGAACATCAGTTTTCACATGTCCTGAAATTCTTAGGGATGGGATTTGTTCCTTACCAGTGGTATTCCCAGTGCATTCTTAGCAGCTCTATTTGGGTCACATATTTATTATAAGATTTATATGTGCAACTTTTGTGATTTCTTTCTGAACACTAGGAAAGAGGCATTTCAACTTCTCTCCAGAATTTTTCTCTTTTTAAGTTCATTAATGATCACCACAAAGTGGATTGGGCAAGTTTATTAGATATATCTAATGGCCATAAACAATATTTTTCCTTTGAGGTGGAACACATTTCATGGTTGGAAAGATGGAGTGGGGAGTTTAGACATGTTGCAAATTTCAACTTCATGTAAGATGCCACTCAAATGGCCATGAGAAATTTGGATTCGCAAGGACTTTCAACATTGCAAGGATGGTTAAATTGCTACCCTTAGATCAAAGAGCTTTCTATATCAATTTTTAGTAAGCAATTTGTAGAGAAAGCTAAGGTTTCTAAGAATAGTAAGTTTCTTGTCACTATTGCTCAGTTTTTGTATCTTTCCTACACTAGTGACCATATTGAAAACATATATTTTCAGAGATTATGCTCATATTTGCTACTACTTAATGACTATGGATATATAGTCAAGGGTCCCAAAGAAAAACTTGTGTCAACATCAATAAGCAAGTGGGAAAAGCTATTGCAATTCAACACATGGGATGAACATGGCTTCATTGTCCTGTTAATGGCTTACCTAAAACCACCTCATTGTGCTTATGGATTGAAAGGGGAAGATGATCTCAAGTCATTTATTATAAATGATCTTGGAGCTATCGATATTCCATTTCTAAGACCACTAGATGTTTCCTTGCTGAGAATTTCCTCTCCTCTTGAGAAGGAAAAAGTATTTTTGCTCTTAGAGTGGATACAACATTTGACACTAATCAGTATTGAGAAACTCCTTGTAGCATTCAAAAGAAGCATAGCTGAAGGAAAATAGATAAAAAATCATACGGGGTACCAATCTCCCTGGATGTCTTTTTATTTCAATTATGAATGGCAACCTGTTGGTTTTCAATTAAACGACCTTCCATTCATTGATAATTCATTCTATGGAAACCACATAAATGAATTCAAGAAGAACCTCCAATAGATGGGGGTGGTTGTTGAATTTGGGAAAGGATGCGATTTGATCGTTGAGCATCTCCAAATGCACACGGAATTGCAATCCATAACCAAGATTTATAAATATCTTCATTGATTCCACAAGCAACCTGTTGATAGTAACTCGGTTAAAATTTGGATTCTGGTAGGTGGTGGACAAGGGAGTGAATGGAAGAATTCAAACCTATGTGTAGTTCATGATTACAATGGACTATTTCATTATAGGTTAGAAATTCTTGATAAATTCTATGAAAAGGCATTGCTTCCTTTGTTTTCTAGTTATCTTGGAGTGGCTCTGTATCCTAGAATTGATCATTATTGCAGTATGTGGCTAGATTGGATACCCATTGATCAAGTTTCTGGAGCAGAGTGCTACTCAGTTTGGAGAAACATTTTAAAACAATGGATTACTTCATCTGGGAAAATAAATTGATGTCTTGGAAGATGACCTCTTAGGATTCTAGCTTACAAAAGCATTGTAGATATCTAACTAAGTGGTCCAAATGAAACTTTCATTCCCAATTATTCGAAGTTAAAAGAGTTGTCCATGAGAGCTTCTGCAAGGGAAAAAATTGCATGGCAACCCCTCTGATATTAAGATACCATCCTGGCACAGGAATTTATTTACTGTTTCCTTCATCTGGCCTCGAATATTAGGAGAGATGGGTATATTCCCATACAGACCCACCACTTTACTTTTAGCCTTTCTCCTAGATCTTTTACACTTTTACATATCCATCCCTGTGAGACTTCCCATGCTTGAGGTCGAGGGTTTTTTGATGTCTTTTATGCTTTAGCATAGAATTCATGCTCTGTTCTAATTCATTTTACTTTACTACATTTTTCCTTTTTATAAGTGACCAATTGGTACTCTAGCTTTGTAAAGACATCATTGTACTCTACACTGCACAGTCCCATTGACCTTCCCTAGTGGTCATGAGTTGGACATCAATAAAATTATCTTATCTTATCTTATCTATATATATCCGAGGCAATATTGATTAGTATGTATTTTTATAAAGTACTATATGTATCAGGGAATGGCCACCAATGTATCACACGGTATTCAGAATCCTAAATAATAAAAACTCTATACTAGTTTATACAAAGGAGAGTGAGACTATTTCGTGACAGTGTTAGAATCTTTGAATACCTTTATCACACAAATTTATTCACTTCAATATGTGAATCATACCTTTAATAAGGTCACACATAAGACTATGCATGGGATGGTCATTTCGGAGGCCACTCGAAGCATTGAAAAGTTCTCTACAAAGAGCAGACTTTGCACATTCTGGGATACCTGATATCAGCAAACATGGCATTAGAAAACCAACATAAAAAAAGTAGTAATGCTCATTCTATCAGCTGAAAAACTAGCCAATTAGACATTCCCATGCTTCAATATTTTTAGATCTATAAGTTCATGAGACCAAATCTTTGATACCCATTCATAAACTTTAATCGATCTATAAGTTAATGAGACTACATCTATGATACCCACTCATAATCTTTAATCAATCAATCCAAGGAACAAACATGATTTTTGTCATAAAGGTACTATAATTAAATTACTAGGAGTTGTGAATTACTACTGAATAGCATCACACGATACTTGACTATGAATGCCAATATGCTTAAGATGGAAGTTGGAAGTTTTAATCTACAAATACGATGTGAAAAACTTATAGGCTATGACAAAGTAGTTACAATAGAAAGAAGCTATAGTTGCCATTTGAACACAAAATTAGCAAAGTAGGCAGAGAGGTGAGGAATAGAATTTGCAGACCAATTAGACATTCCTTACTGTTGGAAATATTGGTGCAACAAATATTGCAGAACCATGAGTACAACATAAAGAATAAAAATGCTCAAACAACAGGTGCCATTGAAGGAAAATATTGTATACTATGTATGAGATGTAAGTGCAACATAAAGGAGTTCAGTTCTCAAACTATGAATTCCATCATGGAAAATTTTCTTTCCATCAATAAGGGATTCTGAAACCATTCATACTACAATTTTCCAAGTTACAGACAGGGAAATGGTTGCAGATTATGTGTGAAATGTGAGTACAACATAGAGGAGTGGTGTCCTTAAACTATGAATTCCATCATGAAAAAGTTGTTTTACATTGATATAGATAAGTGCAACATAGGGAGTTTTGAAACCATTCATATTGCAATGTTGTAGTTTCATACAGGAAAGGGTGCACTATAAGGGATCATAAAGCATAGACCAAAGGTGCCTTTCATCTGTGACTTTAGATACTGGATGGGTTGGGGTGGTTGTATCATAGCAGATCAGAATTCCTAGACTAGGGGTGTTAGTTAGTGCATCATCACACGATTGTTCCATATTTACTTTGTGGATCCCCATGTGATTCTTGTCTTTGTGATGCCTTTTTAGTTGCAAGATTAATTAATATCAAAGTGGCATATTTATTAATGAGGATCTCATCCAACAGCAATACACAAACTTGCTCTCTCTCTCACACACACACATCAAATTAAATATATTATTTGGGAAATGTTTGTGGCTCCCCTTGTGATTGTTGTTTTTGTGAGCCTTTCTAATAGCAAGCTTTATAAATATCAAAGTGGAATTTTAATTGTTGAGGATTTCAACCTAAAACAATATGATCATGTAGACATGAAATTTAATATAACATTGGGGAAAATTCTTAGAAAATATAATTTTAGCCAATTGTGCAGAAACAACAATAAATAAATAAATAGAATAAACGAACTTGTAATTGCATGAAGAATGTATAATACTGATGAAGCGTGAGTGAGTAGAAGGAAGAAGGAACTTCACAGGGGGTCACCCCACCTGTTAGTAATCCATGGACACCTTCCCTCCCCAGTGTGGAGTTCAGATGGGATCCTGTGCTGTCATGCATTCAAACACCCAGCTCTTCCAAGGAAGTCTCCTCCCTTGTACTAACCTGGTTTCCAAACCTGCTACAGAAAAGAACTCAAATACCACCATTGCAGGTACAAATTGAAATTAAAACCAGTATTGTGGGCACGCATTGAAAATAAAACCACCAATCCAGGCACAAATTGAATTTACAACCATCATTACAGACATCGATTTAAATTAAAACTACCATTGCAGATACAATAAAATCAATATCATCCAATTAAATTTAAGCCACTATTATAGAATCATATTTAAGGTAAAATGATTGTCACACAACCTACTAATATAATAAACATTGATACAAACATTCCTCAACACTAAAACAATTATTGATTAATGTAGGGTGACATTCACCTATTGATTCGAGTGGCAGATTTGACGATTGTGATGCAATGCTTGTATTCTTAAGGATGAATATGTATTTAATGCAGGGTGACATCCACCTATTGATTCCTAGTGGTAGATTTGATGATTTTGATGCAATGCTCTTATTCTGAAGGATCAATGTGATGTACTGAAGATAATAAAAAGAAAAGAACATATTTAAAATATTATACTTTTTCAAACTGCAAACTCAAAAGAATACATGTATTAATGTTTAATGCAAGGAGACATTCAACAATATGTATTAATGTTTAATGCCAAGAGACATTCACCTATTGATTCCCAATGGTAGATTAGTAGAATATGTGGTGCAACAATGAGACCTCAAGCGTCCCTGATGGCTGTATTAGCACAGGTTTTTTGATGTATTCCTGTGCTATGTAGCTAGATATCAAATGTAGAAGACGCCAAGAGTTTTTGTAGGCTAAGTTGAAATCTGTAAAATAATAATTTAATTTTGTTGGTTATAACTCGAATGCGGAAGACTAGAATGTTGGAGTACTATAAATTTGGCCTTCTGATATATGAAAAGTGCATGCAAATTTATTTTACTGGTTTTGTGGCATTTTTTTTCTTTTCCTAATGACAAAAAAAATACAAATGTAGGAATATTGCCAAGGAAAATGAAAAGTGCAAGTGAAAAAGCAATTGAATTACCTAAATTTGCACATTGATCATAGAGAAGAGGATCTTAGAGGTCAAACTAAATAGTATCATATGCTAACCAATTCTTTTGGTTTGTTGATGCTTCAACCACATATGATGTACAGAAAATAAATAAATAAAATTTCAAAACCGGAATCCATGTAACTCTAGATGGGAATGTGCAAATATATTATGCAAGAAGATTGGAATGTTTTGTCTTTGTTGAAAGTCAATTACCTGCTTGAATTTGAACAATATGAATATGATATATATAATTCTTAGTTAGTAGCTTGAAAATTACCAGAAAAAAGATATAAACACTAGTTAATAAATGAGGCAGCTCTAATTCATCTAACCCAAAATGGGTAAAAAATGGCATACCTCAATTTAGTTTCATTCACCTTTGCAACTTCCAAAAGATTCTTCCCAAATGGGGTATTTATGGTAGTCTGATATAGAGCATTTCTGGCCCTCTGAGGGGAAAGGGGGGAAATTTAAAATGGTACCTTATAGCTATTGAACAAAATCTTTCTTTACACATGGTAGTGCTTTAGTATGAAATCTCCTGAGTAGACAACAAACTAACCAAGACTATCTTGTTGAATAACCAATCATATACAATCATTATTTTCTATCACTAAAATGGTATATACAACATACAAGCTGAAATGCACTAGGGATTTAACCTCTGTGGCCTTGAGCATTATCACAGGAAATATAATGAACAATTTCCTAGCCATTACAACCACAAAATTGCAGAATAAATAAAAAAATAATGCCTGCCAGCTTTCTTTATTCCTTGTGCATCATTAACAAGAACTTTACAACAAGACCAATATGAATATACTACCTAAAGATAAAACAACTAAACTAGAGTACTTGCTTGCAGGGGTACCATTTGGTAGGGAAGGATATTCCCAGCCATTACAGCCACAGAATTGCAGAATAAATAAAAAATAATGCCTGCCAGCTTTATTTATTGCTTGTGAATCATTGACAAGAACTTTATAAGAAGACCAATATGGATATAATACCCAAAGATAAAACAACTAAACCAGAGTACTTGCTTGCAAGGGTACCATTTGGCAGAGAAGGATATGCATCTGGCAAGGTCAATATGCAATCATCACCATTGAAGTATAATCTTTGAGGGAATGCCCACCATTTTTTTTGAGTGAATGTTTGCTTATCATTCTGGAACAACAATTTAGATTGGACATTCCCCATTGGTCCAACTTCTATAAGCATATCGTTGAAGTATTTAACTCCCCAAAAACTACAGCACCATCAAAAACATAAACGAGACCGAGTACCTCTTAACTTAATACATTAAAATTCAAAATTGATAAGATGGTCAGAAATAGAGAAGGATGAAAGCATTGGGGAAAAGGGTTGAGTTACTTTTAGATGCTTTTGGGTAAAGTCAATGAAGTTTGGATACTAAACAACAATATTCCAGTCACTATAATTCATTATGTAATTAAAGTTTGTGATTGTGAATTTCACTCTCCAATACTCTTTGTAGTTAAACTTGGCATGCCAATGTATTCTAATTGGACACATGTGAGATGTGCACTTTATGAGAGGAGATGCATTTTATTATTTGGTGTTTGTACAACCAGAGTCTTCATTGTTCAAATGTGGGTAATCTCTCCTACAATGAATTTCAAATGCATGAGCTCTGTGTATCCTGTCAATCAATTGAATTCAAGCAAACAAATTTAAGAATCGTGCCAAAGTAAGTTTCATAAGGTTGACACACTTGATACAAGTGCTGGGAGGAGATATATCGTTAGGGAAGCCACAAGAACATGTAGGGAAAGAGACAATCATGTCATAATAGAAAGATGAGAAAGAGACAACTAGGAGCTCTTTGAGCCAGAAATTGTGAATATGTACAGATCATATTCTAGGTCACTGCCACAATACGCAATTCACCAGATTAAACTCATTTCATAGTAACTCTATTTTCAAACTGATTATTGTTAGTGGGTCACTATTGAGCTTTTGCTCAAATCTATAAACTACAAATTGGGTAGGATCTGTCTTTTTATCAAGGTATGTAGAGATAAATTACTGGGATTTTACTGTTTACTGTCATTTTCCAAAATAGAACAAATAAGGAGGCATCCAAACAATTCAAGTTTCTACTTCTACCAAGGGAAAGCTGCTACGCTCATTTTTGAAACTCATTTCGAAATTGTTTGATAAAGGGAGATAGTTATAGTACCTCCATGCTTTCTTCTGGAGATTTCTCTAGATTGTATATAGAGGGGAGCATGTGTTATTCTCCATCACCTTTTCAAGCTATAATAACACTATTTACAAGGCCTTAAGTGCATAATAATTATGTATAGTGAAGACTTAACATAGGAAAGATAGATTACCCTATGCTTCCCGTAACCATGCTTAAATGGTTAATAAATGAACTAGCATAACATGTTATCCCTAGATCTTAACTGTCTTCCTATCCCTTTACTGACTGTTTAGCATCTTATTGCTCTTGATACCGGCTTGATGCATTAATAGAGAAGGTTCTAGCTCCAAGAGATCCAAGCAATAAGAATGATGGACTAGTTGATTCAACATGCAATTCTCTACACACCATCAGAATATAATATGGATTTGGAAAGTAAATCAACAATATAAATGGTGTTTGAGTCCAAAAGGCTAGGGAAGACGTTTCCAAATAATTGGTTGGACTCAACATTAGAATTAAGATCATATTTTAGAGTCGAAGGACTCGAAGGTGTTAGTTTTTCAACATTTAAGCTAGCATTATGATAAGATATTTTCACTGAGAGAATAAAAAGCACAGCAATCACATAAGCACATCACAAGAGACAAGAGACACAAATATTTTAGGAGGGGAAACCATAAATGGAGAAAACCCCTC
>LPNX010809476.1:170882-200766 GCA_001517045.1 Pseudotsuga menziesii | reverse complement strand
CATATACCTCTGTAATCTCATATGGACCAAGCCAATGAGTTGTAAATTTGGCTTTGAAGTCTTTGAACTTTGAGTCAAACAATAGTGCCCAGTCACCGATATAGAATTGTTTATTTTTAATAAACTTGTCATGCCATTGAGCTCTCTGCTGTTGGATCAAAATATTGTGTTCTATGGCAGCTTGTCTCATCTCATCTAGTTGATTCAACTGAAGTATTCTTTCTTGCTGTGCCTCAGAAAGATCCATGCCCAAATCTGCTGCTAACTTGAAGGTATGAATTTGAAACTCTATAGGGAGGAGGACTTGCTTACCATAAACAAGCTGATAAGAAGAAAAACCAGTACTGTTTTTCCAAGTGATCCGGTATGCCCATAAAGCTTCAGTAAGCTTAGCTGACCAATCCTTCCTATGCATCTGAACAGTTTTGGTGATGATGCCTTCTAAAGTCTTGTTTGTAGATTCCACTTGGCCATTTGCTTGCGGATGGTAAGGGGTAGACTTTTTGTGCTTAATTTTGTACTTTTATGCTATCTCCTGCACTAGTTTGGAGGTAAACTAGGCACCTTTATCAGTTACAATCTCTCTAGGCACCCCAAATCTAACAAATATCTCCTCAAAAAGAAAGTTTACCACAGTCTGTTCGGTGGCTCTTGGTAATGGTTTGGCTTCTACCCACTTGGTGACGTAGTCTGTACATACCAAAATGTACTTCTTCCCTTGTGATGGTGGATGAATTGGACCAATGAAGTCAAGGGCCCACTTTTCAAATGGTTCAATGAGGATTTGTGGTTGGGGTGGCATTTCATCAGACCGGACTGGCCGTCCCATCCGTTGACAAGTATCACAGCTTCTAACATACCTCTTAGCATCTTTGAAAATAGAAGGCCAATAATACCCCAAATTGAGTATCTTGTATGTTGTTCTTTTATCTGCAAAATGGCCACCGCACGGTTCATCATGACATGCCTTTAAAATATCTAAAATTTCATCCTGTCATACACATCTTCTTATAATTAGATCATATCCTGTGTAAAAGAGATCACCATTAACCCATATATGCCTAGCACTTTGTTTAATAATCTTTTTCTTTTCTTTAGATGTCATAGATGGTGGTAGTTGGCCTGATGATAAGTAGTTGGCAATATCAGCATACCAAGGAGTGATAATAGAAATTGCAAACAGGTGTTCATCAGGAAAACTATCTAAAACAGGAACAACCTCACCAGTATTGTGTAAACGAGACAGGAAATCTGCCACTTGATTTTCTCGTCCAGGCCGATCTAAAACAGTGATATTGAATTCCTGCATTGACAACAACCATCTAGTGATCCGACCATTAGTGATAGATTTATTCATTAAATATCGTAAGGCTGAATGATCTGTATGGACAAAAATTTCGTAGCCAGTTATGTAATGACGGAATTTGTTTACAGCATGAACCACTTCCAACATCTCCTTTTCAATGACTGTATAGTTCAACTCTGCAGATGTCAGATTTTTACTAATAAAATAGATGGCATAAGTCAAAGTATGTTCTTTCTGGCCCAATGAGGCCCCTATTGCAGTAGCAGAGGCATCAGTAGAAATATGGAAAGGCAATGTCCAATTTGGTCCCCTTGAAATGGGAGCAGTTGAGAGCTTCTCTTTAAGTGTCTGAAATGCAGATTGACAGTCAGTATCCCAATTAAAAGGCACATCCTTTGAAAGCAATTTAAACAATGGCAGAGCTATCTTACTAAAATTTGCAATAAATCTACGATAATAGCCTGCATACCCTAAAAAGCTTCTTACATCTGTTTGAGTTGTTGGTTCAGATAAATTTTCAATGATTTGAATTTTAGCAAGATCTACTTTTATTCCATATGAAGAAATGTGATGTCCTCAAACTATCCCTTCAGTCATCATCATAAAACACTTTTCATTACTGAGGGAAAGATTTGAGTCAACACACCTTTTTAACATTTTCTCCAGGTTTGTTAAGGAATCCTCAAAGGTACTTCCATACACAAAAAAAACATCCATGTAAATTTCAACACATTCATGAATCAGATCTGCAAAGATGGCCAAGACTGCCCTCTGAAAGGTAGCTGGGGCATTACATAAGCCAAAAGGTAAAACCTTATAGGCATATGTGCCCCAGGGACATGTAAAGGTGGTTTTGTCCTGGTCTTCTTTTGCAATACTAATCTGATTATACCCACTGAAACCATCTAAAAATGAAAAGTATTCTTTTCCAGGTAAAGTATCCAACACTTGATCAATGAAAGGCAATGGAAAATAGTCTTTTAATGTTGCCTTATTCAACTCCCTGTAATCTACACATATGCGCCATTTACCATTTTTCTTTGGAACAACAACCAAGGGGGAAACCCATTGGCTGTCAGAAATGGGGTAGAGAAACCCTACTTTTAACAACTTCTGCAACTCCTCTTTGACTATCTCTTTTAGTATGGGGTTCATTCTACGTTGCGGTTGTCTAAGAGGTCTGATTTTGTCATCTGTGTAAATGTGGTGAGTGCATGTTTCATGATGAATACCTAGCATATCAGTGTACTCCCAAGAAAATGCATGGGAATGTTTATTCAGCAAAGTAATCAACTGTTCTTCCTATGATGTAGTAAGATGTGCACTTATATTCAAATGTTTGCCTGGACTGATTTCAACTGTTTTACTTTGAATATATGTGATTGAATGAACATTAAAAATATCATGAAGTGCCAATGCTAGAGAATGTACTGTACAATTTTCCTGAAAATTATATCCCAAAACTTGATTTGCTACAGCATATTGCATGTCTCTTAATTCTTCAGAAATATCAGGTTCAGCAATGAAATAATCTAACAAATCCTCGTTGTTTTCTTCCTAAAAATCAAAGAACTGATTGATACTTAGGACAGGCTGAATCACTTCTTCTTCGTGTTCTTTGGTCTCATTAATCCATGACAGCTGATCTAATGTAGAAGGTCTTTGGGCAGAAGGGTAAAGTGCAATTTGTTTTCTCTCTATCCCATGTGAAATGAGCATACTTCCTGACCTACACCCTATGAAGGCATCCCCTGTTGCCAACCAGGGTCTGCCAAGAATCAATGGGTGACCTCCTAGATTAGACTTTGGCTGTAGCACTATAAAATCAACAGGATACTCCCAGGAGTCTAAAGAAACAATGATATCTTCTAAGACCCCTTCAGGTGTAATTTTAGACCTATCAGCTAATTCCAAAACTGTTGTGGTTGGTCTGAGATTTGTCAAGTGAAGGTATTCCATTGTCTCAAGTGTCATGACATTAATGGTAGCACCTAGATCAATCAATGTTTTTGGAATTGAAAAATTATTAATAGTAATTGTAACCATTGGGATTCCAGGATCTACATACTTTTCAATGAAAACAGTATTAGACATTAATCCTGCTAGATTGCCTACCACATGAATTTTTTATGGATCCTTCCTTCTTTTATTAAGACATAATTTCTTAACTGCTTTAGTATAAATTGGAATATCTTTTATAGCCTGCAGTAGAGGAATTTTGACATATACATTGGTTAACTCATTCAAAACATCAAAATCAGGTAGGGAGATTGAAGGTTTTTCTTTGACCAACCTTTCTGGAAAAGGAGGTGTATAAGATACTAATGTTTTCCCTTTTTGACTGTGATTTTCTGACTGAGATTTTTCTGTATTTAATTTTTTTGGAGTTTTCTCATTTTCTGTTTGTTCTTCTAAGATAACAGGAGATTCTTTTTGTAAATTTTTCCCAGATCTTAAATTGATATTTTGCAGTGGGAGGATAGAGTAGGGAAGCGGCATTCCATCATCAACATTATACATGTGTCTGTCTATTTTATTATTTGGATTTGGAATTGGCTGGGTTGGGAGTTGTGTAGGCCGAGGTGGAGGATGATTGGATGGCAATTGAAGCTGTTGAGGTGGTGGACCCAATTGAGGAGGCATGTTGTTGGGTTGTTGAAAAGATGGAACTTGGAAAAATGGGGCTTGGACTTGATTCTGGTGGTATTGGGGATAGGCAGAAGGTTGTTAATAGGGCTGCAAATAGGCCTGCTGATATGTTTGGTTACCATGGGAATATCCTCTCCAATTTGGAGCAGATTGGGCTAATGGATGAGACCAAGTTTGCCAGGGCATGGGTGCACTCCATGAATTCTGAATAGAAGTTTGATAATTTGTATGAAATGGCTACATAGGATCTTGAGACATACCTGAAAATTGTGGCTGCCAAGGTCTCCGTTGTCCCATAAAGTATAGAGACTCCATGCTTTGATTCTCCTCCATTCGAGCTGCCTGCAATTCTTTCAATCTAGGGTAGTCATCAGTTTTGTGATTAAAAGTACATAAACCACAAATTTCAACAGCATTTAAAGGACATTCTTTTAGTGGGTGTTTCTTCCTACATTTAGGACAAAAAATAGACAAGGCTTGATCTTGTTGGTCCTGTTGTTCTTGTCTTTTCTTGGTTTTTGCTACTTCGACTTGTGTGCCCAAGGTACTCAATAAATCAGTCTTGAAATCTTCTAGCAGATTTCCAAGCTCAGCTCTAGAGATACCACTGTTTGCAGATTTAGTTACTTTGGTAGTGATATCCCTTTTTCCAGTTCTAGCCTTTACTCTTGAATATTTCTGACATAAATCTTGCATTTCATCAAAGGGAAGGTAAGAGATGTCACCTTTGCCCATAACATTCAAAATATCCAAATACTCTTCTCTTATTCCTTTTAAAAATATTGTTCTAATCATCTCTGGTGTCAAAGAATTGTATTTAGATTTCTGCAGGTTGTATGAGAATCTTTCCAAATACTCCTCCAAACTCTCATCTTCCTGTTGAGTCATTCCAAAAATGTCATATTTTAGATCCTTTTATCTGCAATATGCTTGATATTTTCGAAGAAAGATCTTCCTCATCTCATCCCAGCTAGTAATAGAATGCTCTCCTAAGCCCATGAACCATTTCAAGGCAGCTGTTTTAAGGGTAGCAGGGAAAAGATGAAGCTTATGGGTGTCATCAGTGTATCCATAAGTTCGACAGAAGATATCAAACTCGAATAGGAAAGAGTCAGGATCTTCAGAGGTCATGCCATAGAAGTTTGGTAAGACAGATGGTGGAATATTCTTCGTTTTTACCTCTTCTCCTAGGATGATACTAGTGTCCAAGATGGAAAATTTAAAGGTGGCTTCCTGATCTTCTTTTGTCCTTTCATCCCTCTCATGTCTCCTTTCTTCTTCCCTTTCATGTCTCCTCTCTTCTTCTCTTTCATGTCGCCTCTCTTCTTCTCTTCTCTCTTGTCTTCGTTTGTTTTCTATTTCTAACATTCTCTCATACTCCCTTCTATGTTCTGCAGTTGGCCCTTTTGATGTTTCTTCCTCGGCCATTTTAGAAGTACCCACTGTTGAGATGAATCCTTTTGGAAAAGAAGGTCCTGTTACTTCTGTTCTTGGGGGGTTTTTGATAAATCTTCCTTTCTCGTCTCTTTGTCTTGACATAAAACTAAAATCTATTCTATGTTTTGTTGAAATTTTTGTTTTTATCAGAGAACTAAAGTTTCTAAGCCTGCTTCTACAATGCCTCCCCAGCAACGGCGCCAAAATGTTTGGCTTCGCTCTACTAATGCAGATCAAACCTTGAGTTTATGTCAATCCGGGTTGGTAGACTTAGAGGCATATCCAAGTATAAGGACTTAAAGCTAGACTTGACTTGGAAATCTAGTTATCTAAGAAATAATCCTATTAAAAGATTAAGTTACTGTGATTTGAAAACACAAAAATTCCCTTACAGGAACAGTTTCATTTGCTCTTTCAATTACACAGCAATTCATATGTGAAAGCAATTTGTATGTAAAAGCTTCTGAGATAATAAAAACTATTACAAATTAATCTTAACCCTAAAATATGAATTATAAAACTCTGCCTATTATCCCAGCATTGAATAAGCAATCAAACATTAATTCCCTTTACAGGAAAGCATTCGTAATGTGTAATTGTTCTTAATACTCCATCGTTGAACAGTCAAGCAATGCACAGTAAGGTGAGATAGTAGTCTGAACCATTCTCCATTATATATCCAATGAAATAACAGAGATTTATAAAACTGATGGAAAGCAATTTAACTAATTCTACAATAAGAAAATCAAATCCTACAGGAATTAAAACATACCACTGGCAACAATCAAATCGTTTGCAACGATTCAAATCGTTCACTGGCAAATAAAAGGGGTGTGCAGACTCGACAGAGGGGGCCCTCCAATGCCTCGTTCACACACGCAATTAAAGAATCACAGAGCTTAAACTTTAAATATATTCACCATAAAATCGATCATACACAGTAATAGAATAACGCAGTCCAAAACAGCATGCGTTTTCTCCCAAATCGTGATGGATTTCTCCTCTGTTTTATGAAGTATTTATACAAAAACTTTGAAAAACTAGAAATGTTATTAATCTGGAAACTAATTAATGAAACATAGTCCTTGATATCCTCTATCAGATCTGTGAAAATCAACAAAATCGGAACTGCCCTACTTTTATGCTGAGTGGTAGCACAGGTGGTCTCCTTTGACTGTCATTGACTTGACACCTGTGAGAGCCACATCATCTATTCGTTGGAAGTTTATCCATCCTTGGACACTGAGGATATTTTCTCCATCTTTCAGTTCACGCCTAGTTGGCCTGCAAGTGCTCAACCTTGGAGACATTACGGGAAGTTAGCACATCCTATAATCCTAAATAAAAACCTTAGTTTAAATGCTTTAAAAATCTCAAAATTCAATTTGCTAAAAAGCAATGACATTTATACCTTTTAACCAAAGTTTTTGGGTGAATTTAAAGCTTTATAAATCAGTATGAAGGTTTTATAGAGGAAAATGGAAGATATTTAGGTGACAAAAAGAGGTCAAAATGGTGCCCAACAGTGTTTAATCACCATAGTCCCCAACCACATCATCACAAAAAACCATTATAAACTATGCCTTGCGCCAAAGTCCTTCGTTTCATTAACTCGATGTGCTACCTTTGCCACCTTGTAGTGGAGGGTGTAGGACTACCTTGATATTGGGCTCATAACCCCCAACAAATACCTTTATGCTTACCATTAACTCAGAAAGAAGAATATCACCTTATGGTGCAGCGTTAGGGTCGACATCGCCAACCTTATAAACGTCATTTAATAGTATAACCTGTGCATTCAAGATAAGAATCAAACATCAGTTATTTTTACACATTTTTTATTGTAAACAACAAATGCTTCCACAACCAAATTGTACATGTTATGACAAGTTACACGGATAAAAGAAATAAAGAAAAAATGAATTTTTTTTGGTGAAATTTTTAGGTATGTGACAAATATATACATGAATCTAGGATGAAAGTAGTTAGTATTTTTTTTTAAAATTGGCACTTGAGTACGAGTAGGGACAAAACAACAAAGAGAAATGGAGGTAATTTCCATAGGTTTGAAATCTATTTATATATAAGTCTTCCCACAAGTTTGAGGATCATTGGATTATACAAGTATGTCCATTTCCCTTAGATGAATATGGTATATCTTTGAGATATCTATTGTTAGTCACAATGACATGATGGCCTCCGCTCGCATTATACTCTATCTATAAAGGATCTTTTCTTGGTTGAGTAGAGTGCATGTGGTTTGGGGAAGCATGTGTCTAGTTTAGACCATCCATACAGTGTGGATTAGATATGTATTAAATTATTGAACCATTGATTTATAGGAAAATGAGAGCAATTTAGAGGTGAATTGTCCAGTGGAATATCAAGAACAATGTACATTGAACAAGACAATTTTGAGACAAATCTGATAAGATTAATCAATTAATTACAACATTAATCTTCATTATTCCAGCAGTAATACAACAGTGTTAAAATACGGAGAATTCTAATCATGTGGATAATATTTGAATCTACGAACTAAACCTAACTGACTGGCTAACTCAGTGTATCTAAATCACTACATGGGAGCCACTAGTCTAACTCTTGATGTCTAAATAAGTCTAAAATCAGTTAAACTGATGAGGTAGGTTGAAAAAGGTGCCACTTCCCCATGCATCCATGCAAAATTGGCGCTAGACTAACTAAGAGTGATCTAACTTATTGTAACTGGAGGTTGACTCAGCATAACTGCCTACCTACCACAACCAATTGATGGAGTGTTATTCAGGATAATTCACCTAATAACCTAGGTCTGGGGGGTTACCAACATACTCATAACTTGCAGACAGTTTGACTTTAAAAGCATAGAATAGGAAATAGGAAAGTAGAAGGACTTACTTGTATTAAATGAAGGTTGATCCTTGCTATCTTCTCCCTCTCTGATCTACTTCCAAAGTCTCCAGGATAGTTCCTCCTTCACCTGTTAATAAACACTCTTCCAGATACAAAGCAATTCATATATATAGATGCAGGTTAGGCAAATCATATATCATATTAAAATGTAAACATTTACCAATCCACAAGATATGAAACACATATGGAAGAAGTAATATCTTTATTAACAATAATAGAAAGAGTTTAGGTTACAACCCAATGTCTGAACAAGGACTCCTCTGTCACCAAAGGACTCTGAGTTTCTCTGCTCCAAAGATTTCTGTAGACAATCCACCAGCATAACTTTGCTCTCCAAGTATGATTATCAAACCCCCTCCCCAAGGCCTCTATTTATATGGATGAAATGAGGCAGTTCTCGAAGGTTGGGGAGGTTATAACAGTTAATGGGATTAAGGTAAATGAGTAAACTAATCTCCCATTAACTCGTGTTTTTAAATATTAATTTTGAGGAAACCATACGCGGGTCTGTAGTAGAGCAACCCGTGTATGATACGCGACTCTATACAAGTGCAACCCGCGTATACATGTATGCGCGACCTGCTGAACATGATACTCGCGTATGATGCATGAGATGCCAATAGATATAGTCGCGAATGCTACTCAAAATCTCAAAATGGCAAAGTAATCAGCTGGGCATATAGGCAATGTATTTCATCATCAACCAAGGTATAATGAAACTAGGCAAACCTCAATCCATAAGTGTCCTTTTGTGTGTCGACCTGAGGGATGTCAGCACTCGGACGGAGAGGTGCCAATCAGGTGTATAACATGGAGGATGTTGGTGGCACTCAAAGTGGCTCCTAGAATGTAGGGATTGCACCGGTGGCACCAGTGGCACCAATATCATGGTGGCACCAAACTCTAGAAAATGACTCCTAAGTTAGGCAAGATGATCAAATAGACTATATATGGATAGGGGATTATTATATAATCCTAACACCCCCCCCCCCTTAATTCTAACTTGGACAACTTTGGGCCCTGGAAACTAGGCCAAAAGTCACCCATACAATCGAATGAAAAATAAAAAACTGCTACTTCTTAATAAACTAAGGAAAATGGGGAAAACCTCATGGGAACGCCCCCCCCCCCCCCCCCCCTAAAAATAAGTAGGAATTAGGAAATTTTGCTACAATCTACAACTCTGTGGAGAAACCATGCAGAATCATGGTTCTTCTGTGCATCAGCATCCTATTACTGTGCATGTGAACTTCTCCAAACTAAAGGATTATGTCTGGAAGAATTTTCCTCTTTGGAAGAAGAGAAATATGCTCAACTGAATCAGGAACATAGACAGCTACAAGATGAAAACTGGACCCATGTAGAGCAATTGAGATCAACTCATGAGAGAGCAAAAGTGCTTGAGAATTCAAACCATGTGAGGTAAACCCAAGGAAATTATATGTTGCAGCCTTGAATATCGAACCATGTGAGGTAAAATCAGCTCCAAGTGTTAGGATCAAGTGTCTAGGCATGATGTCTCCATCTTTACTAGTATTAGGAAATGAGCATGTGATCAAGTAGAAAGGTAGAGAAGTCGTGGGACCATGGAGAGAGAATGCTTGAGATCCATAATCTGATATAGCTTCTAAAATATCCAATGATTCACAAAATCTAATATCAACAATCTCATGAGAGAAAACTAACATCGAATCCCCAACTATAATTTTGAAGGAGACTTGAGGTACTTGTTTTTTCGCACCAAAATTGATGAGAACGGCTACAAGCATGACTAGAGGCTTTTGAAACTTAAAATTCAAACCAAATAAGGTCATATCAGATCCAAGAGTGTGGAACAAAGGTTCCAAGTGCTCTACTGAAATGGTAGATGCACAATTTTCTCCTTCTTCAACAAAACTCCGAGTATTGGTGCAAGCAATCATATAGGAATTTGTTGGAAGCTATAGATCAATGAGAGTGAATGGATCACTCCTAAAATATGATATTTTTTCCAAAACATCCAAAGTATTACTTTTCTGCACACCAACATCAACATTAGAGAGAGAGAAATCGAATTCCTCTTCATTTTCTGAAGCAATCACTAGCAAACTTTGCATAGAATTTAAAATAGAAGAATCACTGGGGAATGCTTGAGTAGAATGAAAGGAGAGTTTTTCTTCAATAATGGAGATTCAAATGTCTTCTTCTAGATCATATATATGAGAATATGAGATATGAGAGATCTCATAAACTTCCAGAGTAGCAGGAGAAGGAGTCACTCCAAGGAGACTTTCTTCAATTTGAATTGACTGTGTTGAAGATTCTGCTTCTTCTTCATCTTGAACAACTTCATCAGAGAGAATAGAGGCCAAGAATTTTGAAGAAAGAACTCTCATGGTGTTGGGTGTGCTCTCCAAATTGCTATAATGATCCTCATTGTGCTTGCCAAAGGTTCTATCAAATTATGTCCAAAGATCCTTTGAGTATTCAGTAGAATCAATAAGGTAGCACAAGCTTGGAGAAAAGGACAGACATATTGTTCCAAAATATCTATCACTGTCATTTAGCCAGTCATTCTCATCTTCATAAGACTCTTTACCAAGTCCAATAGATACCTCATAGAGACCTTGTCTCTTTAAAGATGAAATCGTCTTCAATTTCCATTTTGAATATCTTGTGAATGGAGTAAGAAGAGGAACTGATAATCTTGAATCCATATTGAAGTTGTACCTGCAAAATATCACTGCAAAACAAACCAATTCACAATCATATGTCAGTTCAAGCCTTTCCACTTCGACATGTACACTTTCTCAGAGTTCGTCACACCTGGATAGACTTCTCTGGACATAATCCAAAGGGACCAAGGCTATCATTCCAAGATTTATGTGGAAACTCGACTGCTTCTGGTGTACAATGGAGATCAGACAAGACTTGTTGCTAGCCTGAACAAGGCTTTGATACGATGTTAAATTTGTGAACCATTGATCTACAGGAAAATGAGATCAATTGAGAGGTGAATTGTGTAATGGAATATCAAGAACAATGTACAATGAACAAGGAAAATTTGAGACAAATCTTATAAGAATTGATCTGTTAATTACAACATTAATCTTCATTATTCCAGCAGTAATACAGCAGTGTTACAATAAGGAGAATTCGAATCATGTGGATAAGATTCGAATCTACCAACTAAACCTGACTGACTGGATAACTCAATGTGTCTAAATCACTGCATGGGAACCACTATTCTAACTCTTGATGTCTAAATCAGTTAAACTAGTTAAACTGATGAGATAGATGGAAAAAGGCATCATTTCCCCATGCATCCATGCAAAACTTGCGCTCGACTAACTGAGAGTGCTCTAACTGATTGTAACTAGAGGTTGACTCAACTTAACTGCCTACCTACCACAACCAATTAATGAAGGTTGTTGCTAGCCCTCAGAGTGGCTCCTAGAATGTAGGGATTGGGCCACCATTGACACCAATATCATGGTGGCACCAAACTCTGGCAAATGACTTCTAAGTTAGACAAGATGATCAAATAGATTATATATGGACAAGGACAGATTATATAATCCTAACAATATGTAGATCTCATTGCTAATGGTACAAGTGCCATTATTAAAATTACATCAAAGCATGTATGTATGTGAAGTATGATTTGAGTGTGTGAATTTATGATTGTTATATATTTAATACATATATGACCATGATGACATTATAAATATCTTATATGTACTTGCAATAATGGTTTGTTAAAGTTAAAAGTCACGTGGATAATATTTATATATACTATTTTGGTTCTATTTAAAGTTAAAAGTAATGTCGATAATATTTATATATACTATTTTTTATAGTATGAGTGGGGACAAAATGGTGGGTGGTGGTGGATGCATTTCTTATTTGCCTGAAATTTATTTAGGCAGATATCCTCCCACAAGCTTGGGATCCAAGGTTGAGCAAGTAGGTCCATTTATTGTATATGAATGTGATAGGTCTGTGAGATTCCTATTGTAGGTGACGAGGATGTAATGGCCTTCTTTCAACTTACGCTATATTTGGTAAGTAGCCATGTTTGGGTGAATTGAGTGCATGTGGTTTAGAGAAGTTAGGTGTCTAGTTGAGATCATCCATACGGGATGGATTATATATGTACACTGTGTTGCTCATTTTGTGGGAATAGTTATTATATTTGTGTTAAAGTATGTATATATGTGTGAAGTTTGGGTTTAATATATGTGTGTTTATTTATAATGGTTGTTTATAAATGTGTGTGCATGTCCACAATCTTATTATCAATATAGTATATTATTACCATAATTACCTGATGAAAAGTTAAAAATCATATGAATACTATATATGAGTATTTCCTTTCATAGTATGAATATGGATGAAACCAAAACAAGTGATGGAGGTAGTTCCCATAGGTTGTGTGTGTGTTTCAACAAGCTTGGGATTGTAGGATTGGGTGAGTAAGTACATTTCCCTAGATGGATGTGGTTGCTCTATGAGTTACTTATTGTGGACCATTTCCCTAAATGGATGTGGTAGATCTATGAGTCGCTTATGGTCGAGCTTATCAAGCATGTATGTTCATGCTAGATAAGCCAGCTGGCTGACGTGGTCCCCGCATATCGCTCCCATTCTCCATCAGCCGAAATCGGAAAAACAAGCTGGTGATCGTCTCCTCCAATGGAGCCCTCCATCTCCATTAACCTCTGTCACGGCATGGAAACTTTCCCAGAATCTGTAAAGTTCACTTCAAAGGCTGACATGTGAGTCAATGCTGCCTAGCTCCCACCACGATGGCCCTTCGATGTAAGCATGCCATAGTTAACCATCCATATTCCATGCGATGTGCCCATGGATTACATTAAGCTATCAGATTTGAAATTTGAATTCAATAAAGAAGTGGAAGGCTGACCTGAAATATAGATACAGTAATATTCATTCTAATCCATCCACACCATAATCAATTGGATATAGCGGCCTCCTCATTACTTCTTTATGTTGATGTATTTGTAACTTCGAAATTTATTCACTTGTATATTTTATGTATTGTACCCCGATGTTTATTCCAGGAAGCATTTGTAATGTAACTAAGTTATATCATATCCCGATGTTCCTATCGGGAGATTCAATAATGTAAACAAGTCATGCAAAGTCATAGAGGGTAACCCTCCTTATTGATCAAGGGTTAAAGTCCCCGCAGTTGTGGGGCCCTAGGGTTATTAGACTATCCTAGAGAAGTCAGCCCTAGGTGAGTTATTGTAAATTGGAGCAATAGTCCCCACCATTGTGTTAAGGTTAACCCTCCTTGTTGATCGGAGGGGCAAAGTCCCCACAGTTGAGGGGCACTAGGGTTATTAGACTCTCCTAGAGATGTCGGCCCTAGTAAGTAATTGTTAAGTGAGGCTGACATGTTGGAGTGGACATTAAGTGAATGAAAGAATATAAATAGAGAGTGAGCCTCTCTATTTATCACACACACACTCACTCATTGGGGCACATGAGTGAGAGAGGAGAAGCTCTCTCAAGTGAGAGAGAGAGAACAAGCTGTTGGAGATCATCTTTATGTTTCAGGTTTTACTACTGCCATTGGTACTCATTCTATCTTTGAGGAAGTTGCAGGGTTTTCTCCTTTATGGTTTCCCAGAGGAAAATTATTTGTGTCTCTTGTCTCTTATGTTTGTTGTTGTGCATGTTATTCTCTCAGATAAGATCCTAAGATCATATTGCTTAAATGATAAAAATATAACATGGTATCAGAGCTAACCTGAGAAGAAGACATGGTGTAGCTATAGAAGCTAGGGCTTCTTAATTTTTGGGTCTCTCTCAACAATCCATCAGCAAAAGTATGCTAGGCTGACTCTCCATTGAAGGGCGCATCTTTCTGTCGAAGCGGAATTCGATTCCGAGCATTTTCAGTTTTTTGGTGCGGGAAATTAGGGACTTTTACAGAAGAAGAATTTTTGAGTGAGCCCAGCATAGGATTGATATCCTCATCAAAATCAAAGTTTAGAGACCTGGTTCGAGATTTTTGGTTGGGTGAAACTCCGGGAAAGTCAAACCCTAGTTTGACCCCGGACCTGAAAAACCATAAAATACTTAAACTAATAGTTTTGGTAGATTCACCATATCTTGAGATTGGAGAAGGATCAGGTGCCGAAAATTTCACAGGTTGAAGATAAATTTCAGATGTACACTGTATCTAAGTTTCAACCTCAGATTTGCTATATTCTAGGAGATATGATTCCTCCAAGTCAGGGTTCCAACCTCTTCCAGGATTCATCCCTAAACAGGACACCTAGGGATAATTGCTATATCTTGGGATACGAAGGTCCAAATGAAATTTATAAAGATGTATCAAAAAGGGAACGGACTGTACTTTTTTTGGTCAAAGTTTCAGACCCCGAAGATGAAACAGTGACACGTGGTAGTCCATACAACTTTGCTATGTTGAATAGTTCTGAAACACGTCACCTTGGGAAAACGCTCATAAGTCCCAATTAGCGAAACCAATTATGATGAAACCTATGGTGTTGGAACAAGGACAGACGAGGTTACTGCAGTATGAAATTTCATACACAGAGGAATAGTACCTTCGGAGATACCATAGAAATAGTCTCAGGCATTTTTGCATAAGAAATTGGTAAACTAGGGCTTCCTGTTCCGGGAGCTTCCCTCCACTATTTTCAGAAAATGATTAGATTAGATAGCTCACCTTGAAGATATCTATATTTCTATCCAATCAGATCTGAAATATTCCATGTTTTGAAAATTAAGGTTTCTCTGACAAACCCTAGATCAGCTAGCTCCGGAACCAGGATGGACACCTCAAATCGGTAAGATCTAGTCTTTTGCTATTTTCATTTGAGGTTCTCATTTCAAAGTGATATATCACATCAACTTGATGAAAAGCTTGGTGAGGCTAACAACTTCCAAGCATGGAAGTATAGGATGTCACTAGTTCTTGAAGGAAATGAATTGGACACCTACATAAGTAGAGAGGTTCTAGTTCCAGAGGGAGATGAGTCTAAAATCCTTACACAATAAGAACTTGGTCAAGGCCAAGAAGATCATTGTTGATTCAATCACGGATCAACTTGTACCACAAGTGTCTTCCCTAAAGACACCGAAAGAGATGTTTGATTCCTTGAACAAGCTACTTGAAGGGAAGAACATAAATCGGAAGATGATTTTGAGAAAACAGTTGAAGAATGTGAAGATCCAAAATGTAGAGACCATACAGTCATACTTTACAAGGGTCTCTCAAATCAAAGAACAACTTGAAGCGGTAGAAGAAGAAGTGGAGAATGCAGCAGTTGTGATAACTACCTTGAATGGCCTCCTAGGATCAAGGGATTCATTCATTTGAGGAACGTATGCCTGAGGGAAGTGATTACTTTCAGCAGACTCTGGGAAGAAGAAGAAGCTCAACTCATAATAAGAGAAGAGAAGATGGGAGCAATTGAAGATCAAGCTCTCACCATCCAAAGAAGATCCCTCAAGCAATGAGGAATACGAAGGACTCAACTCTTGAAGAACCTCTTATCCATCTTAGCATTTGGATAAGAAATGATGAATGAATAAGATGATGAAGTTGAAGACTCAAGAAGGAGTCTACCCACGAAACAAATAAAGATAAGTATTCAATTGTCATTTCATAATAGTGTTTTTTATGCATTTGTTTATATTCAGTTGATGTATTATGCATGGTAGAATGTTTGCATTAATGACAGTATACTACTAATACGCATGTGATGTGTAAGTAGCTCATGGTGCTATACAACTCTCCATTGCTACTTATCTAGAATGAAACCTCTTTGCTGACATATTGGATTAGTGCACAATCTCAATGATGTCTTGGTAGAGATGGAAGGCATCTAGAAAAGTTTCCGTGAGATATGGATGAATGTTGTACTGGCTAAAATAGTTGCATGATCATATATTTATGCATAAGAATTTTCCATTATGAATATGCCTTATGAAATGTTTCTAACCATACAAATGCATTTGACTTGTAGGAAAATCGTGTACAATCACCTACAAGAAAAGAAGGATGAGACTTGTTCCAAAGAACAAGTGATGACAGTTCGAGAAATAATCTAAGAATGAAGACGAATGCAACGACATCATTGATGTAGAACCTTCCATCTATGAAGAAGTAGCCAAGAAGAAAGGGAAGACTAGTTCAAGAAGAATGATGTCTAGGATGCAGTATCAAGACCTGAAGGGAATTTCATAGATGGAAACATCGTGGGATACAATGCAAGATTCGTTGCATGAGGCTTCTCATAGAAACAATACATAGAATATAAAGAGACACTTGCATCCGCTGGAAGTGAAGTCAAATGACAGGCAAAATCATGTGTTCAAATGAAAGAAGGCCTTGTAAGAGCTCAGAAGACACCCATGGGATAACACATACATAAGGAGCTTGAAGATCACCTAGAGTGATGAAGATTTTAACCTTTGCTACAAGGTTGAAGATGAAAGCCTATAGAGGATGACAAGCTCACAGTTGAGTGCGAGAAGAACTTTTGAAAAAGTTCAAAATAGAGGATCTTGGTATCCAGTGACCCTAGATGGATACATAGAATATTAGTAGCAGAGGAAGCTACTTGTCACTCCAGTACAGAATGTTTCAGTGCATAGAGTACGAAAGACAAGGGGAGTATGATGCTTCGCTTCAGAGGGAGTGACTGCAGAAGATCCTAAGGTTCAACATGGTACGACGGGATGGAAAGATTACTGATGACTCTAGGCTTTACCTTTGCTTCAAGGTTGAAGGTGAAAGACCAGTGATGTTCCTATTATATGTTGATGACTTGTTCCTGACAGAAAAGAGGAACTCATTAAAGTTGCAAGAAGGAGACTTGCTGTCGAGTTCGAGATGAAGGACTTGGATATGATGCATTACTTTCTAGGCATGGAGGTGTGGCAGAGTACAAATGGAATATCCCTAGGACAAGGGAAGTATGCAGTAGAGATCCTGAAGAGGTTCGGGATGATGGACTGCAAGGCCATGACCACACCTATGGCATCGAACCTGAAGCTTCTAAGTGATGCTTCATCAGAGTCGATTGATGCTACGATGTATCGTCATATGATTGGGTCCCTGATGTACCTGACGAATACAAGACCAGATATTTGCTTTGCTGTGAACACATTGAGGCAGTTCCTGGCAGATCCTAAACATGTTCACTTGATTGCTGCAAAGCATATTCTGAGGTACCTAAAGGGTACAGTTGATTACGGGATCAAGTATAAGGCGAATCAGAAGATTAACCTAGAGGTTTATGTTGATTCAGATTGGGCAGGCAGTGCCATCAATACAAAGAGCACTTCAGGGTGTTGCAGAGCCCTTTTGACATGTATGTTGGATTGGTTGCTCGCATGGTCGAATGTAAGTGCAGAGCCTTTTTGACATGAATGCTTGATCGGTTCCTCTCATGGTCAGATGTGAGTGGTGGGCCTTTATGACATGGTTCTTGGATGTGTTCCTCCCATGGTCAGATGTGAGTGTTGGGCGTGCCTTTCTGACATGGTTGTTGGATGTGTTCCTCCCATGGTCAGATATAAGTGTTGGGCGGGCCATTTTGATTTAGGGTCAGATATAAGCGCTAAAGAAGACCTACATCGAGGCTAGGCCTACAACCAGCATGAAAAAGGGTTGGCTCTGTAGAATTTCCTGTGACGAGAAGAATGAAGAGATAGCACCATTTGATTGAGATAGTGGAAGCATTGATGATGATGATGATCTAGTGATGATCCAGCTTTAATGATGATCCAGCTTTGATGATGATCCAGTGATAATACAATTTCGATGATGATCCAGTAATGATCCAGATGATACAGAGAAGAAGACTTGTGCTGATAAATTGTGTCGAGAGAATACCTTCCTAGTTAAGAGGGAGTGTTGATGTATTTGTAACTTCGGAATGTATTCACTTGTATATTTTATGTATTGTACCCCGATGTTTATTCCGGGAAGCATATGTAATGTAATTGAGTCATGTCATATCCCTATGTTCCTATCGGGAGATTCAATAATGTAAACAAGTCATGCAAATTCATAGAGGGTAACCCTCCTTATTGATCAAGGGTTAAAGTCCTCGCAGTTGTGGGGCCCTAGGGTTATTGAACTATCCTAGAGAAGTGGGCCCTAGGTGAGTTATTGTAAGTCATAGTCCCCACCATTTTGTTAAGGTTAACCCTCCTTGTTGATCGGAGGGGCAAAGTCCCCACAATTGAGGGGCACTAGGGTTATTAGACTCTCCTAGAGATGTCGACCCTGGTAAGTAATTGTTAAGTGAGGCCAACATGTTGGAGTGGACATTAAGTGAATGAAAGAATATAAATAGAGAGTGAGCCTCTCTATTTATCACACACACACTCACTCATTGGGGCGCATGAGTGAGAGAGGAGAATCTCTCTCAAGTGAGCGAGAGAGAACAAGTTGTTGGAGATCATCTTTATGTTTCGGGTTTTTCTACTGCCATTGGTGCTCATTCTATCTCTGAGGAAGTTGTGGGGTGTTCTCCTTTATGGTTTCCCCGAGGAAAATTATTTGTGTCTCTTGTGTTTGTTGTTGTGCATGTTATTCTCTCGGATAAGATCCTAAGGTCATATTGCTTAAATGATAAAAATATAACACTTTACCTCTGGAGCTGAACACTAATTGCTCTCCCAAGAATTCTATTCGATATTGTTGGTCATGTGTCCTCCCAGCAAAAACAGAAACAAAAACAGGAACAGGAACAGTAACAGGCCACGACCATCAGAAATAAAATGGTGGATGGAGGAACCCTGGAAGCTGAAGCAGGTATTCATCTTATTGGACAAAGACGCTGACTGGAAAATCGATCACTCAGATCTGCACCACTTCTTCACTGGTAGCGGCTTCAGTGAGGGGAAGGAGCTGGGCAGAGAGGAATTGGAGGGCATAATATCAGTTGCAGACGCTGACAACAACGGCTCTATGGATCTGGAGGACTTTAAGAGGATTCTGCTGCAAATGATGCCACAAATTCATGAAATTAATGAGACCAGATCATCTAATACTGATGATGATGCTCAAATGTGGTTGGATTTGAAGGAGGAGTTCAATGTAATGGATAATACCTGTCATTTGGTCAAAGCCCACAAGCTCCATTTCTTTTGCGTTAGATAATACCTGTCATTTTTTTTAATTAAATTCTTATAATGTGATGTGATCCATTTTGAAGAATAATAAGAAATAAAAAAATTTATAATTTGGTTGTGATTGGTTTTTAAGAATAATAAAACGAAAAATAGGATTCTCCGTTAACCATTATCGGAACTTGACTCATTCATCATCCTTTGTCTATTATTGAACGCCATGTTCTTTGATGCTCTCTTCTTTGATGTAAATTGTGATAAGAACAACAGAAGAAGAACCTTGCCAATGCCCATGACCACTCCTAGCATTTGTCTAAAACTTTAAAATGTACAGAGATACGCCACAATGAGTCTTTGTTTGATTAAGCACTCCAAGGTGACCTTTCTCACCTGCATAAGAGTGAACAAATAATATTTTTTATTGAAAACATATCATATTTTTAAACCTTAAAAATAGATTAAATTATAAAATAAGTTTTCTTAATAATTGTTATTTTCATAATGGATTGTCTAACCACCACAGCATAGATGTATATGTCCATTTTCTTGCTTTCTCTTCCTATACGCACGGGTTTTGGAAAGAAAACAAGAAACAAATGATCAAACATAATATGCAAAACAATTTAGAATTCAAACTCCTCCTGAAAAAGACCAACTATAAAAAATGGTTTACTTGGTGCCGTGTAATTGAAAGTACCAAAGACTGAATTATTTGCAGATAAGGATCTCACATCCATGTGTCAGGAAATCCCAAAATCATAAATCTGGGGTTCCATATTTGAATCCAACAATATGTATATGGTCTTGATATCTCTATGTATGATAGCAGGACGACTATCATGATGTAGGTATGAGATCCCATGAGTCATGCCAATGGCTATTCTGTAACAAACATATAATCCACACAATGGGGTGTTTCATCTCGTGCAATATATCATCCAGGATACCATTGGGCATATACTCATACAGAATGAAACCACGGTATTTGAGCATCCAGAACACCAACAATTTAACCAGATTTCTATGATGACTTTTTTCAGTTGTTTGGATTTCTCTCGTAATTCTCCTATCCTCTCTTTCTGTGTCACTGAATTCAACCCTCTTCAAGGCATACACTTGACCTTATGGAAACTCTACCTTGTAAACAATCCCCTGGGAGCCTCTCCCTATTACATATCTCTCGTTCAGATTCTCCATTGTTCGCAGTTTTTTACTGAATTTTGATGAGTATGATTGATTTTATAAAAAAATAAATTTAAGAATGATGCTAAATGGATTACCGGAGTATCAAAAAAAAATTATTACTTTGAAAAAATATATATATTGATAACAAAACAACATCATAGACTCAACATTCAAGTGGCCTAATTGCTCTGCCATGAAGTTTTGGATAAAATTTCAATGTTGATGGAGGGCCATAGGTTTGTGCAAAATAACAAAAAACTATATTGATTTGTAATTAACACCTACTTTTGCAATAGTTGAGGTGAGCAACTCACTAGTGATGAAAATACAATCCACTTCCTAAGAACCCCATTTTTGAAAGGTTGCACAACCTTCTTCCCATTTCTGTCAATATGCATTCTCCTCTACAACTGCATCCTATCATGATGAATATGAAAAAGGTTGGAAGAGAAGGCTCCTTTAGGCATTTAAATGATGTTCCAAATGAATATTTGCTTCAAGGGATGATCTCTCTGCCTTCCAGCTTTACAGTTGTATCAAATCTACTTGATGGAGAAAATGTAGAAGTCGATCTAGATGGACTTATAAATCACATTACTCAGCTTTTGGAATTCATCAAGGTGGGTAGAACACTGTCTTTGATACCTCTCATGAATTTGAATTATAATGGAGTGTATATTACAGAGACACACAACCTGTAAAAAACACAAACAATTCAAACAAAATTAATTTTGTATTTTCGCTTTTTGTCTTCCCAAGAGAAAAATCGTCACACCCAAATGGGTCTCAACTTAACTAAGTTTTCTTCAAGGAAAGTTATCTTCCACCATTTCAACGATGTCAGATCGAATCCAAACAACTAATAGAGGAAATGTCGATCTGAATGGCCATATCAAGCATACTCATTAAGGTGGTTGGATCACTCTAACTTTGATATATATGGTGAATCTCACTGAATTAAATTACAAACTATATATTTTATATATGGAGACAAACTGTAATCTTTTTATAGTTGAAAACTTTAAAATTTTGTAGGCACCTTTATAGTTGGGGTAGTTAAATATTCAGGCCCCCATATCTAGCATTCAAAAGTTTGTAACATTCCAAAGTCTATAGGGCAGCTGAATCACCTCCAAGTGATTGAAATTAGTTTTACCTATCGATTCTTTAATCTCACAAAATTGTTAGAAGAATTTTGTCTTCATTAGTCTCGAAATGAAGCTACTGCTACTGCTTTGGTAATTTAACCCAACTTCCAATACATCAATTTGACTACTTGATATGCTTTGGAGAGGCTTCCAAATTCCTTTTGTAAATTAATGAAACTCGAATATCTTGGAGCATTGAACTTAGCCATGTCAAGAGAAAAAATGACAGGTATTATCCATTACATTGAACGCCTCCTTCAAAGCCAGCCACATTTGAGCATCATCATCAGTATTCGATGATCTGGTCTCATTAATTTCATGAATTTGTGGCATCATTTGCAGCATAATCCTCTGAAAGTCCTCCAGATCCACAGAGCCGCTGTTGTCAGTGTCTGCAACTGATATCAGGCCCTCCAATTCCTCTCGGCTCAACCCCTACCCCTCGCTGAAGCCGCTACCGGTGAAGAAGTGGTGCAGATCCAAGAGATCGATTTTCCCGTCGGCGTCTTTGTCCAATAAGCTGAACGCCTGCTTCAGCTTCTAGGGTTCCTATGTCCACCATTTTTTTGCTGATGGTCGCGGCCTGTTACTGTTCTTGTTCCTGTTTCTGTTTCTGTTGGGAGGACACATGACCGGCAATATCGAATCGATTTCTTGGGAAAGCAATTAGTGTTCAGCTCCAGAGGTAAAGATGTAACGAGGAGGCCGCCATATCCTATTGGTTATGGTGTGGATGGATTAGAATGAATATTACTGTATCTGTATTTCAGGCCAGCCTCCCGCTTCTTTATTGAATTCAAATTTCAAATCTGATAGCTTAATGTAATCCATGGGCACATCGCATGGAATATGGATGGTTAACTATGGCATGCTTACATCGAAGGGCCGTCGTGTTGGGAGCTGGGCAGCATTGGCTCACAGGACAGACTTTGAAGTGACCTTTACGGATTCTGGGAAATTTTCCATTGCGTGACGGAGGTTAACGGAGATGGAGAGGGCTCCATAGGAGGCGACAGACGTCCGATCATTGACCTATTTTTTTTATTCCGGCCGGTGGAGAATGGGAGCGATATGCGGGAACCACACCAGCTAGCTGGCTTATCTAGCATGAACGTACATGCTGGATAAGCTCGGTCGTCGCTTATTGTGGACCACAAGGATGTAACACCCTCTTCTTTCTTTACGTAGGTCAATATGGTTTGGGGAAGGTAGGTGTCTACTTTAGATCATCCATATAAGATGGGTTAAAATCAAGGTATGGCCAAATTACATAATCCATTCAATTTTTACACAAAAGCTCGACAAGAGCATCATGTCACTTACAAATATTGAACATGGGTGAGGAGCCTAACACTCATTCCTCCCAATCACCCAAGCTATATATAATTAATATATATAAGCTTGGACTCCCTCTCACACATATATTAAGAATTTTAATTTGTTTTTTTGTTATTAAAATTATAATTTGAATTTTATGAAATTATTGTTTTAATTATAAAAATAAATTTAACACCCTAAACTACTTCTAATTCAACACAATCAGACATTATTAACATTATATTGATTCAAAATAATTTATAAACTTTTAATTTAAAATATCTAATTTTCTTCTAAAACATTTAAGTTGGAGTGTAATTCAACTTATAATAATTACTTTGTAGAAAATTAAAAGAATATGGATCATACGTATATAAAATATCCACTACTTAAGCAATCCACCTGTTATAATTACTTTCTAGAAAGTTAAAAGTCATATAGGATCATATTAAAAAATGATTTTTAAGAAGTTAAAAGTCATATAGGATCCTATATAAAATAAAATAAAAAGTTAAAAGTCATATAGGATCCTCTATATAAAAAATGCTTTTTTAAGAAGATAAAAGTTATATGAATTATTGATGTAAAAATTAAAAGTTTAAAGGATTGTTTATTTATGGATTATTGTTGGTTGTTTTTCACTGTTGAGTTTGAAAGAGAAATATAATTTTATATTTTAATATAGAATTGATATATGATATTTTCATAAAATATTAAGCAATTTAAAATTTAAAATTAAATATTCTAATTAATTAAAATTTAAAAAGAAAATTGGATACTTTTTACTAACGGATTTATATAAGAGAATTTGACCACACGCTCACTATATACATATTAAATTAATATAAATACATTTCAATTCTTCATTTACAAATTATAAATCCATTAAAATATGAATAAAATATTAAGAAGAATAATTGTGTTTACTTAATATTTTAGTCAAATCCATTGACTATAATTGTGTTTACCTAATATTTTTTTCATATTTTAATGGATTTGATATTTTGTGTTGGTGTATTTTTTGTTAAATTGATAAGCGTTAGTTTGTATAGGATTGTTGTTGAGTTGGTGATGAATTGTTGAAAGGTTTAACTAATTCGAAAATATAGTTTTGAGACCAACATTTTTGGATAGTGTTTATGTAAATTTGATTTTCTTTTGGTTATTTTGTTTTGAAAAAAATACCAATTTTATGATTTGTTTTTATAATCTGTTTTTTTTTTCTTGTGTTCATTTTTCATTTTTTTTTTTTTATAGATAAACCTCATTTTGTAATGATCAATATATTTAAAAATCTAACTTTAATAATGATTTAGAAGAAAGTTAAAAATTAATGGGTTATTTACACATACTTAAAGTTAAAAATGAATGGTTTTTTATGCATAGGGCCAAACATAGGTAGCAAACTCCTTACTTTGGTAGCAAACTCCTTGTTTTATGTGGGGTTCTTTATCCAAGAACAAGAAGTTCCATCTTGTGGACTGGCACATTTTAGCGCGCCCAACTACCCTGGGTGGATGGGGCATTAAGCATCTATCTTGGTTCAGTCTCTCCTTGAGATTAAAAAGCTTCTGGCTGGCTATCAATGGAAAAGGTATTTGGTTTCAGCTTCTGTCTGTTAAATATCTGAAAAGATTACCACTGCATTCCTGGCTCCGTGAAAAGTCGTTCTCTCTTCGAAGAGCTTCTGTTATCTGGAAAGGATTTCTCCTTACTATATCTTGGCTTGGTAAAGGGTTAATATGGAAAGTTGGTAATGGGTCTTCTATCCGACTGGGTGTGGATCACATTGTTGGTTTAGGGTCATCCTTTCTTCTCCCTCACGATTTGCAGGACTATTTGGAAGATTATGGTATCTGTTCATTGGAACATGCGAGGAATCTTACACCACATGCTCAGAACTATTGGTTCTCGGTAGATGACCTGGAACTTCAGGGTGACTGGAAAATTTTATGGGACAACTTCATTAGAGGGTTGGAATTTGGAAGGATTCGTCTTTCTGATAACTGTGACTCTCTATTATGGACTCATAACAAATATGTGGGTCCTTTAACAGCAGCTATGGGTTATGATTGTATTGCATTCTCATTTTGTTCTGAGGATTAGGCCTCTGTTCTTGATTCGATCTGGAATCTCAATATCCCTCTGAAATTTGGATGCTTCACTTGGCTTTTGGGTAGGGGTCGGATTCTGACCTAGGATCAATTACAACACCAAGGTTTGCAGGGCCCTAGTAGATGTGTCCTCTGCTATTTGAGTGAAGAGAATATACAGCACCTCTTTCTAGACTGTCCTTTCACCACTAGAATCCTTTCCTACTTTACTGCTCGATTTGGGTTTTCTTCTCCTCATTTTGTATCTGTCTCTACCTTTCTGGAATATTGGTTCAGCCATATCGCGATCTCTGCCCTCTACAGATATCTTCCGATTTTCATCTTCTGGTGTATTTGGAATCTCAGGAACAGATGCTTATTTGACAATAAAGTGCCCACTGTTCATGCACTCATCACTCAGATTGATAACCTTTTGTACTTGTACCCAGTTCCACAAAAAAAGCAAAAAATTAGGAATATCGGTTCGAGTCCCATGATGAAATATCCTTGTGGCTTTTTTGATGGGGCTGCTGCAGAGAATATTGGTGGTGTTGGCTTTGTGATCTTTCTCAATGCTGATCATTACTTTAGTTTCTTCTTGGGATGTGGAAGCAGCTCAAACACCAGAGCTGAATAACTGGCACTTTGGGCTATTTTGAGAGTGAGTGAGTTGATGGGTTTACCCATGCACTCAATATTTGGAGACTCACTTATCATTATCTCCTGGCTTAACAGACTCACAACACTAAATGTCCCCTCTCTGAATCATTGGTGTGATGATATTCGTGCTATGCTGTCATATGCCCCTCATGTGATCTTCAAACATATATATCGTGAGCATAACTCGCAGGATGATGGTCTCTCCAAACAGGCTTTGAAGTTGGATATGGGTTTTCGAATCTTCTCTAAATCTCTGGATGGCATGATCATAGATCATGGTCAATTTATGCTTTTCTAGCATGTGCAGAGTTATATGCTCTTACTCCTTTGGCACTTAGTGAATGATATGTACGTATTCTTAGTCTGCATTGCTGAGACTTTCGGTCGGCATGTTTTTCTCAGGACTTGTCTGTTTTTTTATCACTCTCGATCTCTACCAACATATTCTGACCTGTATATCAGGGATGATGAGAAAAGTTTGCAATGATCAGACTTTGTGCTTCTTTCTTTATGGGATGTTTGTAAGAATGCTTAGATCTTTTTTGTCTTTGCTTTGATGGGGTTTCATTTATGCATTCTGTGCCAGGAATGTGAGGTAAATTTGTATAAGATGTCTTTTGATTCTTAAATGAATAACAAAGACTGGTATTTTCTCCTCTGAAAAAAAAAACTCCTTGCTTTGGTTGACCTTATTTTCTTTATCTAGGTGAAAACATCCAATCCTTACAAGTTATAGGGGATTAAAATTTTATTATTGACTAGGCTCTTCATATATGCAATTTTCAAGTTGTCCTCTTGGAGTAGTGAAAACATCACATTCGGATTGTGCAGGACTGCTTCACATCTCTTTCTTTCCATCATGTCTTTTGGGAATTTAATTGGGATGTGACACTCTGACTAAGAAAGGCCCGACATCTCCTAAAGGTATTATTATGTTTGAAGAATGGCTAGACCAAGTTCTGACCTCCCAAGGGTCTATTCCATTTTAGGATGTTTAAAGCTTGCTTTGTGTTTCAGACTGCCTGATTATCTTGTGAGTTTGATCAATTGTCTCTCCACTCAGGGTTTCTACCTCTTTGGTCCATAGACTATTTTTTTTTATCTCATGGATGTGTAGTTGGATTACATGTCTTGTCAAGATGGATAATGCATACAAACTTTGGTATATTTTTTGCCTGAATGTTTCCAAGGTAAAGTTTAAAGTTTTGTGGTTTGTCATGATAGCTAAGATCACTGCTATATATAGACTTATATATAGTTTGATTCATTTATGAATAACAACTATTTTTCTTTGTGAAAAAAATATTTAAAATACATTACTAATAGAAAAATTAGGTGTCATGTGTTAGTATGTACTTGAAAACCATGTGAATGAGCTTTAATGTAATCATTTAAACATTACATTTGAAAAAATGCTTATATAAATATTTATTTGTGTTAGTTTGTATATGTTTTTTTTTTCCAAGGGAAAAATATCACACTCTAACTTTTCTTAAAAAAAAAATTCAGAAGAAAAGTAACATTCCTTGATATTCATAGAATCAAAGGTAACATTTACAGTACTGTGAAAACAAGTATCACAATCAATAAGAAGCCCCCAAAGGATGTGATACCTGTATAATCCAATGCTCTCCCCAATGGAACCTTTGTCACAGTCCAAGGGAACACAATAGGAGCCCTGAAGGATTATCCAAGGAAACCCTTAGGGGAAGAAGATATCCCCCGAGCTAAGACAAAAAAACATGTCCAATACAGTCCATATCATAACAGATATCAAGGCTGAGCAAATACTCAACTCATAAATGAGTAGAGAAAAAAAGCCATATCAAAGAAGATAGATACACATCCCTTAAAGCAAGGTGATAATATTACATCCAATAGATTCTGCATCCATAAATTCAATATATGAGAGTCGACCCATCTCAAGTATAAGGGCTTCCCTGGATAAGGCATCGACACTCATATTGTGCTCCCTGTAAATGTGATGTAGGTTTAAGGAGAGAAAGGAATTTTTTACCTCATAAATACGGTCACATCATTGCTTTAGGTCAACAACATCAAGGAGAGCCACAGAGTTCACCCAATTAATGATAACTTGGGAGTCTCCACAGACAAAGAGAGTAGGGAGGCCCAAAGCAACCGCGAAAACCAAAAGTGCCCAAAGTGCAAGCAGCTCCACCTTGGTATTTGTGTTAATACCACAACCCATCTTGGCATGAAAAAAATGAGTAGAGATGATATGCAGAGTGAATCCAGCACCACCTGAACTTGATGTAGCCGCACCATAAAACAAACAGAGGGAAAGGTGCGCTCAGGCAAAGTGCCAATATTCTGAGGAGAATGTATTTTTACAGCAGCAGGGAAATAGTTAAACAACTCAATGGTTCCGTGGCAAACCATTGTCACCCTTGGTACCAAATCATAGAAAATGCAGCGGTTACGAGTATTCCAAATACTCCACATATAAAAGAAAGGCAAATGTAATAGGTTATGCCCAGTGATAAATATTATCCTTCAATCTTTTATTGTTCCAATTGAAAATCAACCCATGACTAGTAGCAAGAGCATTCCTAACAGCTTGTGCGAAGATACAAGAAACAAACAGATGATTCACCGATTCACTAGCTGCGTTATAGAGGTAGCAATGGTTTGGTCTAGTCCAACCACGTTTTAGAATATTATCCCAAGTCTTGATATAATTTTCAACACAGAGCCAACTAAAGCATTTTATTTTGAGTGGGATATTCCATAGCCAGAGCTGCTTGTACTGCCAACTCGACATCTTACCAAAGGCACTGTTAGCTATAAGATCATAAGCCAGATGTGCAGTAGCTACACCATCTTTTTTGTTGTGCAGCGAGAGAATACGGTGTTTTTTTGTGTTCAGCCTAAATCCTCCATGATTGAGACCCTGAGTGAAGTTTGTCCACTCCTCCTTCCATGCCCCTCCAAGTTCCAGGTCCTCAGTTGACAGCCAGTAGGAAGAGGACATGGTCTGTTCACCAAAATTGTGCGCTTGACTGAGCTTACATATCCCATAATCAATAAGATAAGCATGAAGATCCTCAGAGAGAAGATAATGTGAATTCAAACCAGCTATAGGGTCTACACCAATTTTGATGGAAGTACCATCACCCACACGCCTGTTAGGATTATTAATCCTCCCTTGTCCAAATTTGGTCATGTGTCTAAATTGGGAGTCATGTCTAAATCGGGAGTCCATCCAGTCTATTTATTGTCATTAACACCATTGGGTCCACTTGACCTAATTGGGGCACATGTTTCAGTTACTAAAGTGTGGGGAACACTAATTGAGGCTCACTGCCACTGATTGCACTTGATTGCATCAGTTTAGGAGCCTCCTAGACCAATCCCTACAATTTAGGAAGCCACTGGGAGTGCCGAAACCAACCAAGGTCAGTTCACTTCAGTTAATGACTAGTCAAGCTAAGTTAGGAGTCAGTTACATTCAGTTCTAGTCCTCTACATTCATTTAGCGCTAGGTTTACTTGACTGTACACATGTGGGGCGCATTTCTCACCTACCACAGTCAGTTAACCTTAGTCAACACTGAATGTAACACTTGAGTTGTGTTTTAGAGCTCCGATGAACTCCGGTTATGGTTTAGACAAGGTCAGTTAACTACTAAGTCCTCCGATAGTGATTTAGACAAGGTCTTAGTTACCTACAGTCAAGTAGAGTCTATCAATTTGAATTTCCTCATGTGGATTCGAATTTCATGTGGCTATTAAAGCCATTTTACTTCATTGTAATTATTATCGAATTACTTTTTGATTAATGAAAGCATTTACAGCTGCAAGCCATTTTTGTACTGTTTCATTCTTCAATTGTTGAGTAAATTGTGAGATCCACTTTGTGAGTTGTGTATTTTTCTATAGATCTATGTGCTCAAATTTACATGGTATCAGAGCCTCGGTGGACAAGACTCCTCTCCTCCTCAGATCTCCAGCCGGATCATTTTTTTGGCAAATTGCTCTTTCCAGTACTGCACCAGAAGCGGAGAATTTACCACTTAATATCCCAGGTTA
>LPNX010809476.1:150883-161056 GCA_001517045.1 Pseudotsuga menziesii | reverse complement strand
CTGCCAGTATGCATTGCTCTGATTTTGTATGTCTGAAGTTCATCTTCGATATCTATCAGTATTTTCTGACCTGTATATCAGGGATGATGAGAAAAGTCTGCTATGAGCAGACTTTTTCTTTTGCATTTGCCGCGTTTTATGTCAATTATATTTGTTGCTGTTGGTTATTGGGATCTGGCAATTATATCGCAGATCTGTATATGATATATTCGCTGCTCTGTATTGATATCTACTTTGGTAGATGTATGGTCATGGGAACATGAAATCATCATACTGATATTGTAAAAGATGTCTTTTGATTCATATGAATAACAAAGACTGGTATTTTTTCCTCTAAAAAAAAGAATATAATTACTTTATATCATAAAATAATTAAAATTAAAAAATAACATAAAAAGTTTACTCTAAATTAATTTTAATATGTACATTCAGAGGTATGAAAGATATAAGATATTTCTATTTACTTAAACAAAATATTCTCGTTTGGTACGCCATACCCATTATTCAAAGAATTTTTAAGGATCTCGATTACAATCCAAATGTTCTAGACTTAGATCAGAACCTTCCTTTATGTTATGAATATTTTTTAATAAAATAAAATAGAGATGTTAACATAATATAGAGATGGAATTTAATTGATAATAAAATTTAAATATATTTTATTAAAATATAATAAGTTGATTAATATTATTAATAATTTTGATTTAAATCTTAATTATGAGAAATTATAATTGATTTTAAATTTCAATTTTGAAGGGATTCATGTTACTATTTTTAATGGAAGGTATTATTTTTAGGTTGATAGATGTTTTTATTTGAGATTTGGGGTGACTACTGTCTATGTTTTTTCATAGGATGAGATAAGTGTAATCTGGAGATTGATTTTATAACACTGGTTCAAAATTGGAAATAAACAATTATATAAAAAAAGGATAACAGGAAGAATGCGGGTGATTAAATGTAGCTAGGTATAGATAACTCAAAGTTGAACCTGTTCAACTAAAGAATACGAGGAATAAAAAAATATTTCCAACCTATTTTCCATTCCATTTGATCCATATCAACCTGATCCAACCACAAACTATGTAGATGTGCTAGTAATATTTTATCTTCAAAATAAAAAATAAAGTCATTGACCTACTTCATGGGTCTCATGGACCCAACAGCCCACCAAAGCCTTTAGATCATCATCCTCTGCGTCAATCCATGTTACCATATTAATAAAGCTTGTACCTTGTACAATGTTGGTGAAAATTGTGGAAGTAATTCATTAATATTGGCCCTACATCAAAGTCTATCTTTTAGTAATATGTAATTAGGCATATAAAAGTCAAAGAATTTTTCTAATTTTGATTCAAAGATCTAAATTTTTTTGAAGATAAGAAATATCTAAAATTAATTGGTTTTTGTGGGGTCTGGTTTTCACCACATCTCATGTTCAAACCTTATGGTGAGGGACCATCCTTTAATACTTAGTGCAATCAAGATGACAGTTTTACTTGCCCTAAACAGATAGTTCTCACATTCAAAGTAAAGCTGGCCCCTGCTCATGTTTACTATTACACTTGTTGGTCTCAATGATTTAATAATAATAATAATAATAATAATCTATTTTTAAGGTCACCGCCCAGCGAGACACCAAATTGGTGTATGAGACCCCTTGTTTGTGGGACAAGGGACCCCTCTCTGCGCAGCGATTTAACTGCTAAAGTCTACAGAGATATAAAAGTCAAAGAATTTTTCTAATTTTGATTCAAAGATCTAAAATTTTTTGAAGATAAGAAATATCTAAAATTAATTGGTTTTTGTGGGGTTTGGTTTTCATCATGTCTCATGTTCAAACCTTATGGTGAGGGACCATCCTTTAATACTTAGTGCAATCAAGATGACAGTTTTATATCAAAAAATAATTAAAATTAAATAACATAAAAAGTTTACTCTAAATTAATTTTAATATGTACATTCAGAGGTATGAAAGATATAAGATATTTCTATTTACTTAAACAAAATATTCTCGTTTGGTACGCCATACCCATTATTCACTGAATTTTTAAGGATATCGATTACAATCCAAATGTTCTAGACTTAGATCAGAACCTTCCTTTATGTTATGAATATTTTCTAATAAAATAAAATAGAGATGTTAACATAATATAGAGATGGAATTTAATTGATAATAAAATTTAAATATATTTTATTAAAATATAATAAGTTGATTAATATTATTAATAATTTTGATTTAAATCTTAATTATGAGAAATTATAACTGATTTTAAATTTCAATTTTGAAGGGATTCATGTTACTATTTTTAATGGAAAGTATTATTTTTAGGTTGATAGATGTTTTTATTTGAGATTTGGGGTGATTACCGTCTATGCTTTTTCATACGATGAGATAAGTGTATTCTGGAGATTGATTTTATAACACTGGTTCAAAATTGGAAATAAACAATTATAAAAAAAAAAGGATAACAGGAAGACTGCGGGTAATAAAATGTAGCTAGGTATAGATAACTCAAAGTTGAACCTCTTCAACTAAAGAATACGAGGAATAAAAAAATATTTCCAACCTATTTTCCAATCCATTTGATCCATATCAACCTGATCCAACCACAAACTATGTAGATGTGCTAGTAATATTTTATCTTCAAAATAAAAAATAAAGTCATTGACCTACTTTATGGGTCTCATGAACCCAACAGCCCACCAAAGCCTTTAGGTCATCATCCTTTGCCTCAATCCATGTTACCGTATTAATAAAGCTTGTACCTTGTACAATGTTGGTGAAAATTGTGGAAGTAATTCATTAATATTGGCCCTACATCAAAGTCTGTCTTTTAGTAATATGTAATTAGGCATATAAAAGTCAAATAATTTTTCTAATTTTGATTCAAAGATCTAAATTTTTTTGAAGATAAGAAATATCTAAAATTAATTGGTTTTTGTGGGGTTTGGTTTTCACCACGTCTCATGTTCAAACCTTATGGTGAGGGACCATCCTTTAATACTTAGTGCAATCAAGATGACCGTTTTACTTGCCCTAAACAGATAGTTCTCACATTCAAAGTAAAGCTGGCCCCTGCTCATGTTTACTATTACACTTGTTGGTCTCAATGATTTAATAATAATAATAATAATAATAATCTATTTTTAAGGTCACCGCCAAGCGAGACACCAAATTGGTGTATGAGACCCCTTGTTTGTGGGACAAGGGACCCCCCTCTGCGCAGCGATTTAACTGCTAAAGTCTACAGAGATATAAAAGTCAAAGAATTTTTCTAATTTTGATTCAAAGATCTAAATTTTTTTGAAGATAAGAAATATCTAAAATTAATTGGTTTTTGTGGGGTTTGGTTTTCACCATGTCTCATGTTCAAACCTTATGGTGAGGGACCATCCTTTAATACTTAATGCAATCAAGATGACAGTTTTACTTGCCCTAAACAGATAGTTCTCACATTCAAAGTAAAGCTGGCCCCTGCTCATGTTTACTATTACACTTGTTGGTCTCAATGATTTAATAATAATAATAATAATAATAATCTATTTTTAAGGTCACTGCCAAGCTAGACACCAAATTGGTGTATGAGACCCCCTTGTTTGTAGGACAAGGGACCCCCCTCTGCGCAGCGATTTAACTGCTAAAGTCTACAGAGGTGTACATACACTACCCCCCTCTGGATTTGAACCCGTGACCTCCTAAGAGGAAACACATGCTCTTAACCATTAGGCCCACTCATGCTGTAACTCCAACTCTAACTCTAACTCTAACTCAGCTGTGTACATAATACAAATTCCTGATAAGTTAAAAGAAATAAAAAAAAAGAAAGATCTAAGATCTATGTGCTTCGTACATTGATTCAGAGAACTATGGCCGGCAGTCAATTTTCTGTCAACTTCATTACATGAAGTTTGACGGAAAAATAAAATTATCCCAACCGTTCTGAATAAAGATTATCTACGCCGGATCCTCCAAAGTCTATGTTGTGGAACCACGAACTAAGTCCAAAAACATTATTATATTTTGAACAGTAAAACGTGCGAGGTTAAACTCGGGAGACATGGCCTTTTTTATGTCCATGCTTCTAAGCGATGGCTGGACTTTCAAATGTAGCCAGAGTATCCCAATTCAATGAGGACAATGATATTGACTATTCGTCGGACGAAATTAGAGAAGTAGTCCACACCTCTGAATGATCCGTGTTGGCCTGTTTGACGTTTTCTAAAACATGAGCCCGTCTGCTTGCCCATTGTTGGACGGCACGCGCTCGAAATTGGAGAGAGCAAGGACCGGGGGACAGACAGCCTTCGGATCGTTTGAGCAAATCGTGACCGAATAAATGACAGTAATCACACAAGCAAATATTTTATTCCCAATGAATTACAAAGACTCAAAGCGGACAATTTCTCTTATCTCAGGATATTCTCGACACGAAGCGCGCGAAGAACAAATTCCCCAACTACTATTGTAAAGCATGGATAAGCTCCAAAGTTTAATATGCTGCGGGCCTCGCAACAACAGGTATGGGTCCGTTTCGATTTGAATTTAGCCCACCTTGCATCTCTGGATCATTCTTTAGCAATTGATCACATTGGGTTGTTCATAATTTGCAATCTATCATGTGTTTTGGGTTGGAATCTCATGAATTTTTCGCTGGGGTTGGATGGGGATTTCAATTTTAAGCGCGGATATATTTGTGGAAAGTAACCAATACAAACGTTCCAACATTTCTTTTGCTTTGTCCAAGGAGAAATTATGTGTATAATTTTTAGTCTGTTGGAGTTGTCAACGGGGCTTGGTTAGATGGTGCGGCTGTTTCATATTTCACCAAGGTTCAATTCCCAGACACAATAGTGGGCTGCTGCGTCAGGCCCAATTTCATTGGCGACTTGGGTTGAATATATACTCCTGTCTGCAGCAGAAGGGATCTTCTTTTGGGGTTGTAAGCTGATGACATTGTAATATTCTCAGACTGGGAAAAGGTAGGCATTCCACCGAGTGATGATAGCAAGTATCTTGTCAAAAACAACAAAATGGAGGTTTATTTTAGAATTTTGAACTATTTTGCTTTATTTGTCAACTAAGTTACCAGGGTACAGGTATGGGTACGACACTTTTTGAAACAAGGGATGTGGTAATTCAGGGGTACATATATTGAATTTTAATTATTTTATATACAATAATGATATAATCTATTTTAATTATATTTTATATACAATAATGATATAATCTATTTTAATTATTTTATATACAATAATGATATAATCTATGTTAGAAAAAGAGAATTGAAATTAATTACATCTGGAAGAAGTAAAATTAATGTCCACCATTTATCACTAATATTCATAATTCAACTTTGACATTCCTTCCCATTCCAGACATTTTATATATATATACAATAATCTATGTTAGAGAATTGAAATTAATTATATATGCAAAAAGAGAAGTAAAATTAATGCCCACCATTAATCACTGATATTCATGATTCAACATTGACATTCCTTCCCATTCCAGACATGATGTGGAAATGATAAACAGAAAAATCCAAAACTTGAAACATGATGAAACCGAAATTTGGGTGCTTCAGGAGTGAAGAATGCCATATAAATTTTTAGAAGGGTATGTGGTGATGTAGCCTGCAAGTATGCCCATTACCATTTTCCCTTTTTCCCTTCAAACTACATTTGAAGGGTAACATTGTAACCAAAATGATCACAAAAGTTGAGGCTGAGAGGCAAAGGCGGCCCATCAAAGTCAAAGCCATCACGGCTAGGAATCTCTGTAGTGTGAAAATAATACATGTTTGTAGAGCTCCAATAAGGCTTTGGAGCTCTACATGTTTGTAAAAATAATACATGAATTGCTGCGACCTTAGTTCCAAAGACAGTTGAGAACTAGTTTCACAAGCCCTTGTACATCCTTTAAAGAGGTTGGGGTCTACACAGCATTGCTTAGTTTAGAAAATAATTATGTATTGATGTAACTATTGACCATAAGTTGATGAATTCCTCAGCAAAGCTACTGAATTGTCAACTCAATTATACCGACAATTTCTTAATGTTAAAGTGGGCTAGCCACGACTAACTACAAATGTCTTATGGGTTCCAATAGGAGGGGCTGCTTGTTGTGTTGTAGGTCTGATAAAGAAACAGAGGAATAAAAGCAAACATTAATGGCAAATTTAAGCTTGGATATCTGTTGTAGTATAGAAAATGCGAGGCATGAAAATTAGACAATATCTGTTATATTGGGGATTTTTGCATACTTTGTCAATGCATTCAAATTGTTTATTTAAAATTTAAGTACTCAGCGGTGTAGTAAAGTTTTGGTTGTATGGTTGAAGCCCAAAATATTGTCTAGATTCCAATTTGTGTTTGTTGAAGAGTACAGAGCTCTCTGGCATTCAAGCGATTTTATCTTCTATTGAGATTTCAAATCTATTGTTTTCAGTAATTGGTGGAGCAAATTAAATCCCATTTCACCTCAATGGTGCCTTTATTTTTGCATAAGAATACAACAGAGGAAATTTCTTGCAAAATAACTATCAACACACTTAGAACAACAGAACACAACCCCAACACGATAGCTATTCGATTTCTCACTTAAAACTCAGATGTGGAACTTGAAAGAAACCTTACTCTATTGGTTTTTCCCTGAGGATGATGAATTTGAGGCTTTTCATCAATGGCTACTAAATATGAAACACACATAAACAATGAAACATTATAGTCACAGTCTCACAGACTGGAATCAATAGTGGCTAGGATGCCTTATATGCCTGGAAAATACCATGTAATTGGTTTGTGGATGGCCTTAAACTGTATATACAAGTTGCACATTAGGAATGCAGTGTCTACATAGTACATACTACAGAAGTTTGACCTGAAAATGCAGCAAGCAATTTCTGTGGCATCAGAAGTGGAGAACTCGAAAGAAGGAACAAATTGTTAAAAATAACATTTTCACTCACAATTTTTTCACTTAGTTTTTCAAATCAGGGTTTGCAATGTTTAGACAAGTGTCTTGGCATTTTGCTTGCAGCCCTGCCATGATGGATAGAACTAAATTACCAGTGAATAATGGACTTTGCCTGGTTTTTGTTTGGGGTATGATACTGCAATTATTTCTCTATGTGAAAACAATTGGTGGGTGAAAACAATTGGTGGTTTTTCCCACTAGGATTACTCTGTATGGACCTTGCCAGAATTTATACAATCACAATGGCATCAATTGGAACTTTAGAGCATGATGAAAAAGCAAAGGCCTGTATATTAACCATGTCAATGACAGCATGGTTGCCTTGGTGAGTTCAGAAAAATCTTCAAAGGAAGCTTGGGATAAGTTGAAAAATAATTATGAGGCAACCTGCCTGATCACGAAGTAAATTCATCTGAGATTTAGAAGGAAATTTCCTTCATCTTAGAAGGAAATTCTTCCATCTGAAATTGCAGGCTAGACTATGAATGCATACATTAATGATTTTAATTCCCTTGTGGACTGCTGGAGAGCCTGTAAATCAGTGATTAGGGAAGAAAATGCTGTGATGACAATTCTCAGATGATTACCAGAATTTTATGAAGGCATAATTCTTGTATTAGGGGTAAAAGTTGAAGTTTGAAGAAATATGTTCATCTCTTCTGCAAGAAGAAATGAGAATGAGTGACTCAAGTCCAGGGAAAATTGAGTTTTTAAGAAATATGTTCATCTCACTGATGAGGTGTTGCATATGAGTGGAATTTGCTCTAGTTCACTCCTTTTGCCCCCTAGTTCACTCTAAAGGAGCCACATGGGTACCTACTCAAATCCAATTCACTGCAATTGTGTCAATGGGTACCTACTCAACTCCAATTCACTGCAATGGTGTCTCTCTCTCTCCCAAATCACTCTAGAGGTGGTATTTTGAGACTTCGTTCTCTCCAGAGGTGGTGCATGGACCTCTACTCAGCTCCAAGAGGTGGCCCGTGGCTTGTACACGAGGTTTGACACATGGAGGGGCGCCTACCTTCATGCTTTGGCTATTTAAGCAAGTGCAGCACCCCCCCCTCTTTTGTTGTTGGTTGCTTGCGTTGAAAATCATTGTACTCTTTCTCTATTGGAGACTTTTGGTAATAAGAAGGAAAGACTTTGGAGGCTATCTGTGGACTTGCTTTCCATTGTGTGGCTCATTCTTGCTTACTATTTCTATGTGGAGGTAATTTGTATCAAGTTTATTTTGCTATTTTTTCTTACTTCTTCTCGATTGGCCATTGAAGGAGTACTACTACCCAGTTGGATAAGAAACATACTAAGTTAAGTATAGATCTTATTGTTAAATTATATTGAAGGATATTAATTTTAGCATACTTACCTCTAGGATTATACTATACTAATTCCTTCTATGTAGGTTGCACCCAAAGAAGAAAAGGATAAGGAGGGAGACTCACTCTCCTTTGCAATTAATCATCTTCTTGCAGGTTCTTATACTCACTGAGAAGATTGAGGTTAGCCTAGATCAACCTCTCTCTTTCAGTGATCCTTTTAAAAGCAAGGCCCAAATAGTCAGTCTTCGTTGACTCCAATGGCCGACCTTCTTGGCACAAGGCACTACTTTTTCTTCTCTCCACCTTTATGAAACTTTACCCCCCCAAGGGATCTAGATTCTAAACTGACATCTAAAACAAGAAAAACATGGTGACACAAGTAATGCATGACAACGAGACTAAAGGCTAAGAACACTAGCCTATGGAAGATGTACTAAGAATGGCTCATGGCATTGGAAGCATGACCGAGTGAAAAAACTGTCACGTCCCCATGCCTCCGACCAGCGTAGAGGACGCAACCCAAACTTTAATCACAGCGGGCTAAGAGCCCCATGAACATGTACATGATAAAAATTGCATAAACAGAGTGCTGCAGGGAAATGCATTACAGTGAAACATGCACAGATTCCATTCATTTGTCATACACAGCGGAAACCACATACATTTCTACAAGCATTCGACATGTTCATTACATTCATTAACAGTAAATATAGTTGCAGAAGTAAAAATAGACAAGACTACTTATCTTAAGATGAATTCATTCCGCAACCAGCTACGTTGCTGCAACGTTCCACCCAACCATAGGCCAGCGTGCTCCTTAATCTCTCAGCAACGCTGCCACCCCCGAGCTGGGCATGATTCTCCAAGGAATAAGGGAACAACAGGCTTACACGTAGCCAAGGATACACAAAAACACACAGCCAAGCCAACAAAGTTGGGTTTATCAGGCCATCAAGGAGTTGGGAAGGGCTCAATGCTAAGCTGGTGAGCTCATTACAGAGCCAAGAACACCTACACCAGAACTAGCCCGACCTCTAAGACACCCAAACACACCCAACACAAGGAATCAGTCCCTTCTCTGCTACACAGTCCCTCAGGCCCTGCATTCCCTTCCAGTGCTATTCAGGGGTGATGGAGAAGAAGGCCAACCCTCTAGCTCTGTCTGTGTGGTTTCCAGCCACCAGGTTTATCAAGCAAAACTAAGCCCCCATCCCTGCTCCCAATACAGTCCGAAGACCAACCATTGCACTCAGGCAATCAATTTAGCTATCACAGCTTAAACCAGGGAAAACGACTTCAAACCATCTACAACAGTCCCCAAACGTAACAGCAAACACAGCTCATGGCCTGGGGAAATTAACAGCCCCCGAAATGCATCAGTGGACGCGGCTCACAACGTGGGGAAAACTCAACCCGTCCTTGGGCAATGAAGTCGCCGGGAAAACATACATAGACCATGCTGGGAAAGAGATTATAGTTCCCCAACCTGGGCGTGAATGAAAACGACAACGCAGGACCCACGAATCAGTCCGTGAGGGAAGAATACAGCCAAACCATCCGTAGATCCGCAGAGGAAAAATGCGTGGATAAAAACCAGGAAAATCCTGTGTGTGGAAAACAATCCGACCCTGTGAGGAATGAACAGACAATGGAGGTCTTGCGTGAGGAAAAACAGCTCCGTTTTTGTCTGTGGATGAACAAACAACAGGAAGGACGCGAAATTGGAAGTGCGTGAGCCTTCAGCACAGTCGTGGAGAGAAGAAGATCTGCGTGAGAGGATGAACAACAAAATCGTGGGTAGAGTGTGTGTGTGGGTGAGGACTGACAGTCCTGCCACCCCACTTCCAAGACCATAACTGCCTCAACCAGCAG
>LPNX010809476.1:7085-150227 GCA_001517045.1 Pseudotsuga menziesii | reverse complement strand
CTTGGCACAACTTCCAAGCTTCAAGGAACTCTTCCTTGCCCTCACTCTGAGGTAAACATGATCCCCAACACTAAACTCCCTGTTCACCCTATGCTTATCGGCATAGCTTTTCTGTCTGTCTTGGGCTATTTTCAGCTTCTGCCTGATCTTTACGACCTCTTGCTCCATTTCCCTGAGCAATTTTGCCCCAAGCACAATCCTATTCACTGGATTATCCCAGGTCACTGGTGTTCTACACCTTCTTCCGTACAAAGCTTCGTACGGACTCATCCCCAAGGATGCCTGATGTCCATTGTTATAAGCAAACTCTACCAAGTGCAAGTAATCTTCCCACTTGGTTGGTTTGTCCATTACGTACATGCGAAGCATGTCTTCAAGCACCTGATTAACTCTCTCTGTCTAACCATCTGTCTGAGGATGGTATGCAGTGCTGAAGTTTAGCTTTGTACCCAAATCTGCAAACAACCCCTTCCAAAAATTGGAAGTGAACTTGACATCTCGGTCAGAGACTATTGCCTTAGGCAATCCATGCAATTTGAAAATCTCCTTCATGAAGATCTTTGCAATGTCACCAGCCTCATACGTAGACTTAACCGGTATAAAATGTGCTTCCTTTGTCAACTTGTCTACCACAACCATGATGGAATCATGTTGTCTCCAAGTCACCGGCAATCCGGTAATAAAATCCATGGAAATAACTTCCCATTTCCATTCTGGAACTGGCAAAGGCTGCAACAAACCTGCAGGATGTTGATGCTCAACCTTTACCTGTTGACGTTTCATACATCTTGAAATGTACTCAAACCATATCCCTTTTCATTCCTGGCCAAAAGTACTGCTTTCTAGCTGTAGCGATTGTTTTTTGATATCCTGGGTGACCAAAATATGGAGCTTGATGGATTTCATCCATAATAACTCTCCTCAAATCTGCTACATCTGGAATATAAATTCTACCTTTATAAGTGAGAAGTCCATCTTCTTCCAATTTATATCCCTCATACCTCTTCTCGAGACTTTGCTGCTGCAATTTGTCTTTTACTTGCTCATACAATTCATCTTCGGCAACATGATTGGCAATCTGCTGCCTCAAATCTGATTGGCAAATACTAAGAGATGCCACATGCATTTCTTGCACTTTCCTCCTGAGTGCATCAGCTACCTTATTCTCTTTTCCCTTTATGTGCTTGATTTCAAAATCAAACTCACATAAAAACTCCAGCCATCTTGCTTGCCTAGCATTCAGAGTAGGCTGATCAAATAGGTACTTCAGTCCACAATGATCTGTCCTGAGCTCAAATCTCCTGCCCATCAAGTAATGTCTCCACATCTTGAGAGCATGTACTATGGCTGCAAGCTCTAGATCATGAGTGGCGTAGTTCTTCTCATGCTCCTTCAACTTTCTTGACTCATAACATATCACGTGGTTGTCTTGCATAAGGACTCCTCCAAGCCCTTGTCCGCATGCATCGGTACACACCACAAAATCTTTCTCTGGATCTGCAATCTTCAATACTGGTGCACTGGTGAGAAGATTCTTCAATCGCTGGAAACTTTCTTCACATCTCGATGTCCATTCGAACTTCATCTCCTTCTTTTGCAAAGAAGTGATAGCATGTGCAACTTTGGAAAATCCCTCAATGAATCTCCTGTAGTATCCTGCAAGTCCCATAAAAGATCTTACATCTGTCACATTTCTTGGAGTAGGCCAATTCGTAATGGCTTCTATCTTTTCGGGGTCCACAGATATACCCTCCTCTGAGATAATGTGTCCCAAATACTGAATTCTATCTCTATAGAAGTCACACTTGCTCAGTTTTGCATACAACTGATGCTCCCTGAGCAAACTCAATGTCAGTCTCAAATGCTCTTCATGCTCTTCCTCATTCTTAGAGTAAACGAGAATGTCATCAAGGAAAAAAGCACAAACTTGTCCAAATATCTGCTGAAGACACTATTCATGAGGCACATAAATGTAGCTGGTGCATTCGCGAGACCAAATGGTACAACTACAAACTCATAATGCCCATACCTCGTCCTGAAGGCTGTCTTATGAATGTCTTCATCCTTGATTCTCACCTGATGGTAACCAGACCTTAAGTCAATCGAAATTGACTTAAGGTCTGGTTACCATCAGGTGGTCCGATTGACTTAAGGTCTTTTCCAAGATTGACTTAAGAATTCAGACGCAGCCAGCAGACGACAGAAATCCATACTTACGTACAGATCCATACAACAGGATGTACAGATTCTATACAACTGTACAAAATTCTGTACAACAGTATGGAATTCTGTACAGTAGCAGGGGACAGGTCCATACAATCATATGGACAGCTGCACAGCAGGCCGTAAGTCTGCAGCAAGTTTTCTTGGTTTCGTGGGCAGTTTTCCTCAGTTTCGATGGGCAGATTCGTCTTGTAAGTTTGCAGAATTTTTTCTTTGTTTGAGTGTACCATACTGCTGTAATTTATTGGCAGTAGTGGAGGTTTCCTTCTAAGCTTTGAAGATTAAATGAAAAGCTGATTTGAAAGAGTACTTGCATGTGTTATTTGTTTTATTCTTCCTCTGTTCTTTTCCTACTAAGTGTGAATGCTGCTATGTGAAGGATTTAATTTCCGCAAATTAAATATCAGTTCATTTATTTGAGAACATAAGGACAGGATTCACCTAGGGTAAGGAAAATTGACACTGATTTATTATGGACAGTTAGCAGATTTTGTAGAGGGATTTGACAAGTATATAGAGGCTAAGAGGGTAGTTTTGTGGCTGTAACAAATGTGGTTTTGATAAGTTATTTTCAGATTTGTTATATGTTGGGAATTGTGCCCTAAGCATTGAGAACATATTCCCTTGAAGTACAATAGCTTGGTATTTATTTTTTTGGGCTGCCTTGTGTATTTGGTTGAATAGAAGTGAAATATACACTGCTGTAATTTATATTTCAGATTCAGCTGTAAGGCTGAAAGTTCACTGGAAATAGATCCAGGAACCATCAAATTGAGGTGAAGTTTTTGACTTTGCATTAAGCAGTGATTTCTCAAAATTTCCCATGTTATGCTGTGTATTTATGCCAAATATGAAATAATTATGATTGACATTTAATCGGTGAGGACCATGAAAAATGTAAATGGACATTAATTGGAAATAATCAGGAAAAAATGGTTAGTCTTGGCTTGCTTGTAGTGTTAAATGACATAATCAAAATTATTTAGAAATAATCATTTCGTTGATTGTGTTGGCATTAATATGGATTAATTTGATTAATCGAGGATTATTTCATCTTATGATATAAGCACAACATATCTTGTTGCACTGAGAGAAGCAAGGTGCACTCTACAACCCAGTGTGGATGAGATGTGTGAGAAGAGCGAGGTGCACTCTACAACCCAATATGGTTGAGATGTGTAACGTAATGTAACGCTAATAAACTAAAATGAAAAAGAGTTAATGTCCATAATGTAAATACTAAAAAACATTCAAAAGCTGACCATAGTAATCAAAATGAATAAAAAAAGTTTGACCATAATACTAATAAATTAAACTAGTGTAAATCCATCTTAACCTTGACCTTTTAAATAACGAGAAGTTCACCTTGCTTTCTTTTTAATCCCTCTTGGTGCTTAACAATTTGGAGTTAAGATGGATTTACATAGGTACATAAGATATTTGTTTTGGGTAAGATCATAAATCTAATGTTTGACTTATTAATGACTCATCACTAAGTTGAGAGTTGTTAGTTATTCATATTAATGACTCATCACTGAGTTAGTTCAGACTTCAGAGTTGTTTGTTAGTCTCATTAATGGCTCATTGCTAAGTTAGTTGAGAGCTTTTAGTTGATATTTATATTAAAAGGAGTCTTCTCTCTCGTTTGTAATCATTTAATCTATAATCAGTCAAAACATATTACTCTCTTTTGAGTATTATTTTCATGGGGATGACTTCTTTCATATTTTAGGAATTGTAGGTGCATTTGAACCCTGAGTGTGCAGGTATCCCCAACCCTTTCTTCTCTTTGATTGTTGTTGTATAGTGTAGTGTTCGTTTTGGTTATAGGGACATTGTAGCGAATAGCGATTCAAATAGGAGAGTGTTGAAGTTAGAAGTTCAACATGAGGAATGGAATAAGACTCCACATAATGTGCATAAGAAAACCCAACACACAAGATTTTAGCAGGTAACCTTGTTTTTTTCCACAGAATAAAGTGTACAGTATGAATTTCCAAGAAGAAAATTACAACACATTTAGTAATTATGCCCTTGGTTAATCCATCACCTTCATACATGACCTCCTACATAGAAGAATAGATTTGGAAGCATCAACAAAAATCCTCTTATGGGCCATGGCTATCATGAGATCTTGAACTATCCCTAATTATCAAGATAAGCCATACATATTCAGATCATGGACAGTCATCCAAATATCGACATACTAAAAATCCCATACAAGCTAAAAAGGGCTAAAAAAGAATAGATTGAGATGTTTAGGCCGAAGAAGAATGCTATAGACATTGAACAGGAGGCAAAGATAAAATAACTCTATCTTTTTCCTCCTTGATGTCAGTCATCCTTGCCTCCAATGACACCCCTGCTTTGGTGAGAGAATCAACTTTGTTATTGAGCCCTCTAAATACGTGCATGAAAGATATTGACTAGAAATTAGCCCTCTTGTTGGAGATTTGATCCATAACTACCTGTAGACTGATGTTCTGAACAGAAAATATGTTATTTAACCAGTCAATTGAAACCTTGAAATTGCGATGTATTTGTAAGACAACTACCCTCTTTTTAATGGCAATTTTGAGCAGAATTGCAAAGGCTGATAGCTCTGCCCAATTGTTGGATTCTATACCTAACCCAAGAGAGAAATAAATGGCATGAGATGGATTGAAAAAGAGGCAACCACCAACTCCATACTTCTTGGGATTGTCCTAGGAGGCACCATAAAAAAATCTCTATGGTCACGACTCATCAGTCACTAGTGGGAAAATTTGTTGCTGTATGGGCACCTTCACTGGATCTTTATAATCTCCATAACAAAATCGAATCCCTATAGAATACTGGTTGAGGATTGAAAAAATCATTTTGAAAGACAATCTTATTATAGCAGTGCCAAATGCCCCAATTGATTGCTAGTGGGAAAGACTTGAATTCACTAACATTCTTATCCTCATACCATGCTTTAAAGTTTAAATACATTGGACAATGAGTCACCTTCTCACTTTCCTACCCCATTCATCAATGTCCTAGACATTGCCCACACTTCCATACTGAAGTGGCATCCTACAAATAGTTGGAATACTCACCCACGTGTTGCATGCGCATCATACATATGCTGGGACTTTGTTTGGATCTTTCTTGCAAGAAATCCCAAGTTGGAACCCCATTTGAAATAACAAGCTAGAAAAAAATCTTGGTCTTCGGTGCATCTTTCATTTTCCAAATAATGTGCCACTACTACTTTTCTTATGTCCTTACATCAACTACAAAAAGTCTAAAAGAGAAGCATAGCCAAACCTTGTTGTATATGCACTTGTAAAAGGGTTTTGGACCATAGGAGTACATCCTCTCCGTCTTTGAGTTTTACAACACTATGGATAAGAGTATCGGAGTACAAAGTCCATTCTTGGGCTAATACCCTTCCAACCCTACATCTCTTGCAATTTTTTATTCTTCACGCCATGGATTTGATTGGACATTTGCTGTTGCATCATTGAATATATAATATTGTGATTGTGGAGATGGGCTCGTAAACTTGAGGACAAAAGATAATTCCCTTTCTTCCCTACCCATGGGTCGGTCCCAATCTCAGTTTCCTTCCATTAACTATTTTCCTAGCCAACAAGAACTTATTAGAGGGTAAGTATCTGTTTTCACCTGCCTTGTAGTTGCCTGCTTAAGGTGGATCCAGAATGGATGGTAGAGGGGCAAGCAACTAAGGGGTGGAACCACGACTGCCTAGACTCCCAAATGGATGGTTGTCACGCCAATCAAGGCAGCCTTCACTTTAGGTTATCCTAGTCCAGGACAACAATGGGGGAGACCCGGATCTGCTCTTGACAGGAGAGATTGAACCTAGACACCAGAAGAAGATCAGATGGGGCTTCAGGGTACTTAAGGTGCAAGGTGAATGGGAACCCTAGCTCTAGGGTTTAGGTCCTAGCAACTGACTTGGGAAAAGTAACTATGACAGGGCGAGCACGAATAGAGTTGGGACTATCCAGTACCTAGAAATCAGACTCAGTAAAAGGTGTTTGAGCTATCAGTGAATGTTGGTAGATGGCAAAGGCTAAGAGCCTAAGGGCAGCGCTAGCTTGGAGATCAGTGCTTTGTATGCATTGGGCAATGGAGTCAGCAGTAAGACAACGTTTCAGGAAACCCACTTGGGAAACACCTTGATCTACGAAACTAGAAAGCAATTGGTCCTGAAAAGCCAAGGTACAGGAAACCCAGCTCAGTAGATAGCTAGCGCTAGGGCCTAGGAAGACAAATCTGAAGCTTTAGGGGGTGCCGGAAGGCTGATGGCTCAGCGTTGAGGATGCGAAGAGATCAGGGAGACATGATCTACAAGCCCAAATCTAGAAAACAGCAGGAAAATCAGATCTAGAAAAGTCAAAATCTGATGATGGGGCTAGGAGGCTGAAAACTGATTTTTTTTCAGATTTAAGGCAAACCAGGATGAATTAGCACAGCGTTGAGGGTGTTCTTGGATGCTTGGGACCCGATCTATGAGCCTATCATGTCAGATTTCAGAAAAACCTACTTCCGGAAAAGGCTAATTTTTAGTGAGGCGCTAGGGCAATTTCAGTCTATTTTTCAGATCCCGGTCAAACTGTTGAGCCTCTTGACAACGTTGGGGTTGATTTGGACTGCCCAAGATCCGATCTATTCGTCTGTGAAGTCAGAAATCAGAAAAACTCAAAGCCCTAGAAGGTCAATTTTTTCAGTGGGGGGTTATGCAGTTTTCTGCTGAAAAATCAGATCTAGGTCAATCTATGAGGAATTTGACCAGCGTTCCAATTGATTTAGTTAGGGGGAGGCTCGATCTATGAAACCCAGAAATTGTTTGGCAAAAGATAGGACGGTTCCCTGATTATTTGATTTTTTAGGTTTTTATGGTTTAGGAGTTTTCAGAAAAATGGTTAAATTTCAGCAAGGTACAATGGAATAAGATCAGAAAAGAAGAACTTACCTGTGGATCTTACCTAGATAAGCTTGTAGAAGTCTGTAACAGTGACGATCCTAGCTATCCCGATCAATCCTGGAAGATCCCTGTGATTTCTATGGCATATGCAAGCTCCAAGCCATCAAAGCGCCCCCTACCCTGCATGAGAAAACGTCAACCATATCAGATTTGCACATACAAAATAAAGACACTGGATGCTACAAGACAGTAAAATGAAGTAATCATAGATCACAATGAAACTAATGAAAATTCCCTGATTCAAGACGAAAAGAACTGAGTGAGTTGAGGTCCCCCTAGAAAAATGCTCCTGCCAAAACACCCTCTTGTAGACAAAACAATGATAACCACGAAAAAAAATAGATCTCACGAGAATTTCCACGATGCTAGTAAGCTGAAGACAAGCTAATCACCATTTGAGCACATCAGATGCAAAGCAAATCCAGAAAAATTTCCACAGAAAAAGTCTTTCTATTATTCAGATCCAAGAGCCAAAGACCCCTTACAAATGAGAAGCTCTCTCCTTTAAATAGAAATGAGAGAACCTCAATCATAATCAAATCCTAACCACTTTCAAAACGAGTGGCTAAGATTAAAAGATGAAATGTTTTAATCAATGGTTGAGATGAGCTCAACATACAATACATGGATCAATATACCCATAATTTATCAAAGTGGACTAACCCACCTCAAAAAGGTAACCCACTCAACAAGAAATAAATGAAAGCACATGGTGGGTCCAAGGAGTGTTTGACTAACTCCCTTTGGGTGTCCCCATGGCACAATAAATAATATAACAATTTAATTCTTTGACTTTTGTGCCTCCTTGAGGAAATCGTGAGCCTCCCAAAAGAGCTCCAGAAAATAATATAAAAATGCTCAAAAATAGATGTGGGCCCAATTAGAAGTTGAAACTATTAAAGAACGTGTGGAGGACATCACTCTCATCATCATGACTCATCCCATGTCATTTACTTGCCTCAGTAGTCCAAATCGATTTCTTCAATAGCCATTTAATCATTTTTTAATCTGCCTCGGGAAACGTGATCCTGCCAAAACAGCCTCCTAGGTTGCTTGCGTTGCCAAACTGAACCCACCAGGCTCTTTGGGATGGAGGTACTATGGTACAAACAAGTGGTTGCACCCCTATGTTCCATACAACGCCCTAGGAGATCCAACTAAAACATCTCCCTACTCAGACATATCAACCTGTGAAGAAAAATTGCATCAGAAAGGCAGAATGAGCCTGATCATATCTGCAAGTGCCCGGAACTAGAAATAAACTGTCTCATTAGACTCAGAAAGTCCAAATCCATCTAAGGTGTATACTCATACCCCTCATAGGTCTCTATCTGATCATCAACCATATCCAATAAACATTATAACCCTCTGTAAATGATCAAACACCAATAATAACTTAGACTATCATCCATCTGCTGCTAGTGTTAAAAGGCTAAGACATGCTCTACAACTCATTCAAGCAACAATCACAACAAGTAGCAATCATTTCACTGGTGGTACATCAACAAATACATATATAAGGCTTTATTTATTATTACTCAGACTTAGACTTTCAGGACTATACTCACTTCATAGTTGTAGTCATTTTGCTAGTGAAGGGTGAAGGATGAAATTGACAAGGCTAAGGCAAATGATGACTTCCTACTCAACATCATGACACTTCGGATATGGAAAGAGAATACTCACTATAACCAATGTCGGACAAACAACAACACAAGGAATGGCAGTGCTTCACAAATGGGTGAGTTGTTTAGAGAGTGCTTATTCAACTTAGGCATCATGACTACATCAAGGTTGATCCAAGTTCATTAGGATCATCATTTTATTCCATGGCCTTTTTGGCCTATATGACCCTTTTGGGACTTAACCAGTGCTTAAAAGCACAGCTAATCGCAGCTTTCATCCGAGACATATTTATTTTAATAAGGTCAGCAATTTTTGTATATAACATATTTTTAACCATTGCTTTTTTAGACCTTTTTTTATACCCTTCAAGGAGTATTTTAGCATTTCATTGCTCTTGCCCTTTTTACATATGTTAAGAAACACAGTTTTATATTTTTCATTTTCCATGAGCGCATATTCAATATTTCCAATATAAGCAGTACATGGGCTTTCAGTTTTAGCCAACAACATCTCGAGTGACCAGGGGGAGTTCTGCACAATGCCAAACATCGGGACAATTGACCAGAATGATTTAGGCATACAATCCAACTTACCAAAGGCAAGTTTTGTCACCAACTCAGAGCCGGGACATAATATAAACAGGGAGGCTTGTCCAACAAAGGTTCTAGTGGGGAAAAAGATCCTCCATGCCATAAGTCAAGAAGTCAGTCGGGTTGAAAACTAAACTGGAAGGTAATGGATGGGTGGAAACAGTGAAAGATGAAGCCAACACTAGCAAGCCAAAACAATGGTGGGAATGACTACCTCTACTCTCCTTAAGGAGGGTAAAACCAATGAGTATAGATCAAGAACTTCCAAGTCTAAATAAGGACATCAATATATAGTACAAGATACATCCAAGTCCATATAATTATGATCGCCAGATCATGATACCACAAGTTAATACATGTCACAAAAATCAGTATAAGAGCAATAATAACCATAACGCAATATACAATGTTGAGTCATAACCATGCAATATAATCCATTTGAGACACCATCTGTCCAATGAGAAAGAACTGATATAACACTAGGCATCAATAACTGGTCTGAAATGACATAAATGGATACATCGGTCCTCAAATCTGAGTGTCCTGAGACTCGGTCCTAACATGGGAGAGTACAATAGTCCACTAATATAATAATGATCCATCAAAACTGCTCATCTCAGCATCTCATACGTAAGAGATCTCGCTGAAAAATGTACTGTGTCTGAAAAATAGAATATGGTAGCTTGGCTACTATATATGTGATAACATCTGGCTCCAGTTGGGACAAGTGCTCTGCTGAAAAGAGCGCTTGAGAACCTCAGGTCCTCGCACTCTGCTCCTCGCATCCTCGATCGAACCATCCAGCTCTACAACCGCTACCAAGAATGTACATGACTACCTGCAGCATGTCCAGAGCTATACCAAACTCACAGACCGGTCATCAGAACAATATGTGGATAATATAAAAAAAAATATTGAAAGTAAAGATGCATGAAACTGAAAAGCAGAAAATAAATCTAATATATAACCACAACTTTCAGTAAAAGTTTGATTTTTTTTATTGTGCAGGATAACAGAAATCAAAACTACACTAAGAGCTTCAAAGGTGAGCTTCAAACAAAGGTGCAAGGTTCTACACTACTGCCAAGAAAGGCTTATTCAATCCTACCTACCCTACTCTAACCAGTTTAGACAAGTGTTAAGTAAAATCATAAATCCAATGTAACCACTTGCTGAACGAACCTAGTGAGCTTTCTTTACAGTTAATGATACAACAAATCAAAGATGGCTTGTGAGCAATGTGAATAAAAATTGAAGCCATTATAACTTGTTGTTTGAAAATTAAGGAAAGACATGGATGAAAAGAAATGAAATCATGCTAGGGATGAGATTGATTGTTGCAAACTTCTTCTACCCATAGATCGATAGGATCATAAAATTTATGCAAGTTTAAATTTGATGAAAAAGAATACGATACATGATTCATCCCCCCTAGGCCATCATTTTTTCCCTCCTCTTTCTAGTTAGCACACTCAATCATACTCACATCATGATCAATGGTGAAGCAAAATAAGGACAAATTAGAAATCATTAAACTAGAAATTGAGATTAACCCCATTTGTTCTTTATAAAATGAGAAAATATGGAATTGGTCTTTATAGAGCTTTTCATTCACCCAATCAAAGAAACTAGCAAAGTTGAAAACATTATGCGCCAAGGATGAAAGGAGATAAAATGTTTTACCATTGACCATTTGGCACTCTCGAGACTCTGCACCGCATGATACCATAGAGGACTTCAAAAGCTGGGATGGGAGGGTGGATTGACAAATTAAGACTTGATTTGGATCACCTAAAGATGTTAACACCAATCTTCCATGTGATATGGGACATTTGCTAGAGAAATTGGCAAGATTAAAACTAACATCCCAAGAACTAGACTTACTATGATTAATCTCCTCAACCAAATCACCTTGATCAAAAATATGACGAACAATAGTAGCAACATTACAAGAATCATTCCTTGGAGGCTCTTGATGATTATTGGGATACAGATTCCAGTTCGAAAGATGTGACAAAGAAGGTTCTAGGTCAATCTCGCTTACTATTATATCATCATCGTGTGGTTGCTCTTCTTGAGATTGTTCATTACATTCAACTGAGGATAAATGATCATCATCATTCATTTGATAAGGAAAAACGTTACTATGTTCATTTCTATCCTCACAAACTTGGTCTTCAACTACACAATGACCACATGATTGCTCTTCAACGGAAGTTTTATTAATTTCCCCTTTTTCTTCTTTTATAGTGATAGTATCAAGGTCTAAATCTAGATTCAGATAGGTTGGGTACTGACCCAAATTATCATCTATTAGGAAATGACTATGGAGTTCCTCTTCTAAAGGCTCTTTAATGGACTCACAAATGGAAGGCTCAACTATGGATGCTTCTTGATGGTGATTAGGTTTCCTTCCACGGATAAAATCCAGGATTTGCTTTGTGATTGCTTCAGGTAATAATAACAAAGTATCTTGTATGATTTGATTGATATCCCTCTTAATTTCAGCATGGGGCTTTGAAACATTATCCTCAAAGTACTCTGTAACATTCGTATGGATTGTAGGCATGCTCATAATTTAGAACATATCAGGAGAAGAATGGTCCAATTGAGAAAGCACATTGCCAATATACTGATTATAATCATTGCTAGATTCACACTCTAAAGAATTATCAGTGCTCTTACTCCAACTATCAATTAACAAATCTGTGAACATGTCATATCCAGTGACCGATCTTGGTGCTAAATGATCAAACCATAATTGAACATCCCCTTGCAAGGATTCTCCTAAGGCTTGCATATAAACATCTTCATTGTCAGTACCTCTAGATTCCATGTAATCCTAGAGAATGTCCAAATGACTTTCAATAGATATATCATTATTTCCATTGAACCGGGGCATCCTCCTAGTGTAATCATTTGGCATAGGATGAGGTGCTCCCGGTATTTCAAAAAAGTCAAAAGGAGACCGTTTGTCTTGCTTTTTAACAACTCTGGTTACTTGGTTATAAGGCTTTGATTGGGAATGATTTCTAGGTTCATGTTGACTTACAAGTCCACTCGGGATGGTCGAAAAATCTTTATTGCATGGGTGAGGAAGTTGGTGGGTATCATAAAGATTGTGATAACTAGATTCATATCCATAATCATGCTCGAGATCATCCTCATACCCGTATTCTGACCTCCATCTATTCCTTTCGTATATTTGTCTGTTAGTTTCAATCATGTTCTTGGTTACTTCCTTTAAGTGCTTCAAAAATACATCCGAATTCATTATGATTTATGGTATGCTTTAAGAACTTAAGATTAATATGTTGGGCACGATCCTTAGTGGAGTCGCCAGGTGAACCACACAAGTAATTCACTGAAAAATATATGTCATATGGAAATGTGAGGTATGTTGAACCAAGGTAGGCCTCTACCTCCCTGGCAATGACGTCATAATGTTATCACCTGCCTTGTAGTTGCCTGCTTAAGGTGGATCCATAATGGATGGTAGAGGGGCAAGCAACTAAGGGGTGGAACCATGATTGCCTAGACTCCCAAATGGATTGTTGTCATGGCAATCAAGGCAGCCTTCACTTTAGGTTATCCTAGTCCAAGACAACAATGGGGGAGACTTGGATCTGCTCCCGACAGGAGAGATCGAACCTAGACACCAGAAAAAGATCAGATGGTGCTTCAGGGTACTTAAGGTGCAAGGTGAATGGGAACCCTAGCTCTAGGGTTTAGGTACTAGCAACTGTCTTGGGAAACGTAACTATGACGGGGCGAGCACGAATAGAGTTGGGACTATCCAGTATCTAGAAATCAGACTCAATAAAAGGTGTTTAGCTATCAGTGAATGTTGGTAGATGGCAAAGGCTAAGAGCCTAAGGGCAGTGCTAGCTTGGAGATCAGTGCTTTGTATGCATTGGGCAATGGAGTCAGCAGTAAGACAACGTTTCAGGAAACCCACTTGGGAAACACCTTAATCTACGAAACCAGAAAGCAATTGGTCCATGAAAGCCAAGGTACAGGAAACCCAGCTCAGTAGATAGCTAGCGCTAGGGCCTAGGAAGACAAATCTGAAGCTTTAGGGGGTACCAGAAGGCTGATGGCTCAGCGTTGAGGATGAGAAGAGATCAGGGAGACATGATCTACAAGCCCAAATCAGGAAAACAGCAGGAAAATCAAATTTAGAAAAGTCAAAATTTGATGATGGGGTTAGGAGGCTGAAAACTGATTTTTTCAGATCTAGGGCAAACCAGGATGAATTAGCATAGCGTTAAGGGTGTCTGGGATGCTTGGGACCCAATCTATCAGCGTATCATGTCAGATTTCAGAAAAACCTACTTCCGGAAAAGGCTAATTTTCAGTGAGGGCGCTAGGGTAGTTTCAGTCTATTTTTCAGATCCCGGTCAAACTGTTGAGCCTCTTGACAGCGTTGGGGTTGATTTGGACTACCTAAGACCCGATCTATCCGTCTGTGAAGTTAGAAATCAGAAAAACTCAAAACCCTAGCAGGTCAATTTTTTCAGTGGGCGGTTATGCAGTTTTCTGCTGAAAAATCAGATCTAGGTCAATCTATGAGGAATTTGACCAGTGTTCCAGTTGATTTAGTTAGGGGGAGGCCCGATCTATGAAACCCATAAATGGTTTGGCAAAAGATAGGACGGTTCCCTGATTATTTGATTTTTTAGGTTTTTATGGTTTAGGAGTTTTCAGAAAAATAGTTAAATTTCAGCAAGGTACAATGGAATAAGATCAGAAAAGAAGAACTTACCTGTGGATCTTATCTAGATAAGCTTGTAAACGTTTGTAATAGTGACGATCCTAGCTATCCCGATCAATCCTGGAAGATCCTCGTTATTTCTATGGCATATGCAAGCTCCAAGCCATCAAAGCGCCCCTACCCTGCATGAGCAAACGTCAACCATATCAGATTTGCACATACAAAATAAAGAAACTGAATGCTACAAGACAGTAAAATGAAGTAATCATAGATCACAATGAAACTAATGAAAATTCCCTGATTCAAGACGAAAAGAACTGAGTGAGTTGAGGTCCCCCTACAAAAACGCTCCTGCCAAAACACCCTCTTGTAGACAAAACAATGATAACCACGAAAAAAAATAGATCTCACGAGAATTTCCACGATGCTAGTAAGCTGAAGACAAGCTAATCACCATTTGAGCACATCAGATGCAAAGCAAATCCAGAAAAATTTCCACAGAAAAAGTCTTTCTATTATTTAGATCCAAGAGCCAAAGACCCCTTACAAATGAGAAGCTCTCTCTTTTAAATAGAGATGAGAGAACCTCAATCATAACCAAATCCTAACCACGTTCAAAACGAGTGGCTAAGATTAAAAGATGAAATGTTCTAATCAACGGTTGAGATGAGCTCAACATACAATACATGTATCAATATAACCATAATTTATTAAAGTGGACCAACCCACCCAAAAAATGTAACTCACTCAACAAGAAATAAATGAAAGCACATGGTGGGTCCAAGGAGTGTTTGACTAACTCCCTTTGGGTGTCCCCATGGCACAATAAATAATATAACAATTTAATTCTTTGACTTTTGTGCCTCCTTGAGGAAATCGTGAGCCTCCCAAAAGAGCTCCAGAAAATAATATAAAAATGCCCAAAAATAGATGTGGGCCCAATCAAGAGCTGCAACTGCTGGAGAAGGTGTGGAGGACATCACTCTCATCATCATGACTCATCCCATGTCATTTCCTTGCCTCAGTAGCCCAAATCGATTTCTTCAATAGCCATTTATTCATTTTTTAATTTGCCTCGAGAAACGTGATCCTGCCAAAACAACCTCCCAGGGTGCCTGCGTTGCCAAACTGAGCCCACTAGGCTCTCTGGGATGGGAGTACTATGGTACAAACAAGTGGTTACACCCCTATGTTCCATACAACGCCCTAGGAGATCCAACTAAAACATCTCCCTACTCAGACATATCAACCTGTGAAGAAAAACTGCATCAGAAAGGCAGAATGAGCTTGATCATATCTGCAAGTGCTCGAAATTGGAAATAAACTATCTCATTAGACTCAGAGAGTCCAAATCCATCTAAGGTGTATACTCATTCCCCTCATAGGTCTCTATCTGATCATCAACCATATCTAATAAACAATATAACCCTCTGTAAATGATCAGACACCAATAATAACTCAGACTATCATCCATCTGCTGCTAGTGTTAAAAGGCTAAGACATGCTCTACAACTCATTCAAGCAACAATCACAACAAGTAGCAATCATTTCACTGGCGGTACATCAACAAATACATATATAAGGCTTTATTTATTATTACTCAGACTTAGACTTTCAGGACTATACTCACTTCATAGCTGTAGTCATTTTGCTAGTGAAGGGTGAAGGATGAAATTGACAAGGCTAAGGCAAAGGATGACTTCCTACTCAACATCATGACACTTCGGATATGGAAAGGGAATACTTACTATAACCAATGTCGGACAAACAACAACACAAGGAATGGCAGTGCCTCACAAATGGGTGAGTTGTTTAGAGAGTGCTTATTCAACTTAGGCATCATGACTACATCAAGCTTGATCCAAGTTCATTAGGATCATCATTTTATTCCATGGCCTTTTTGGCCTATATGACCCTTTTGGGACTTCACCAGGGCTTAAAAGCATAGCTAATCGCAGCTTTCATCCGGGACATATTTATTTTAATAAGGTCAGCAATTTTTGGATACAACATATTTTTAACCATTGCTTTTTTAGACCTTTTCTTGTACTCTTCAAGGAGTATTTTAGCATTTCATTGCTCTTGCCCTTTTTACATATGTTAAGAAACACAATTTTATACTTTTCATTTTCCATGTGCACATATTCAATATTTCCAATATAAGCAGTACATAAGCTTTCAGTTTTAGCCAACAACATCTCAAGTGACCAGGGGGAGTTCTGCACAATGCCAAACATCGGGACAACCGACCAGAATGATTTAGGCATACAATCCAACTTACCAAAGGCAAGTTCTGTCACCAACTTAGAGCCGAGACACAATATAAACAGGGAGGCTTGTCCAACAAAGGTTCTAGCGGGGAAAAAGATCCTCCATGCCATAAGTCAAGAAGTCAGTCGGGTTGAAAACTAAACTGGAAGGTAATGGATGGGTGGAAACAGTGAAAGATGAAGCCAACACTAGCAAGCCAAAACAATGGTGGGAATGACTACCTCTACTCTCCCTAAGGAGGGTAAAACCAATGAGTATAGATCAAGAAATTCCAAGTCTAAATAAGGACATCAATACATAGTACAAGATACAACCAAGTCCATATAATTATGACCGCCAGGTCATGATACAACAAGTTAATACATGTTACAAAAATCAGTATAAGAGCAATAATAACCATAACACAATATACAATTCTGAGTCATAACCATGCAATATAATCCATCTGAGACACCATCTGTCTAATGAGAAAGAACTGATATAACACTGGGCATCAATGACTGGTCTGAAATGACATAAATGGTTACATCGGTCCTCAAATCTGAGTGTCCTGAGACTCAGTCTTGACATGGGAGAGTACAATAGTCCACTAATATAATAATGATCCATCAAAACTGCTCATCTCAGCATCTCATATGTAAGAGATCTGGCTGAAAAATGTACTGTGTCTGAAAAATAGAATATGGTAGCCTGGCTACTATATATGTGATAACAGTATCCACCAACATTTTCCACACAATTGAGCAGTTGTGGTGTGTCTTAGGCTCCTTTTAAATCCATTCCTTGAAAGATAATGACTCTATTTTTTTTACATGTAACATCTTGTCCCACCCGCAAGTTTGTTAGCAAGAATGAGATTATTGGTACCTTGTTGGCTCCAATCAACAATTGGGCTCATGAAGAGAGACCATGCCACAAGAAAGATTTGAACTCGGGTGGGGAGGATAACACTTCTCTTCCCAACCATCCAAGATAGATACAATTGACAAAAAGATAATGGCTCTATATACTTCATTCCTTTAATTTGGTACCATAAATCTTCTCCATTTAAGAGTTTCCAAAGGCTCTTTGCTACTAGGGCCTTCCCAAACATTTGAATTTTTTCAAGCCCCAATCCCTTAGATTTTGGGCTTTAATAGTCTTTGCCACGTGACCCATCCATGACATCATTCTCCTTTTTTCCATGCCATAAAAAGGTAAATATGTTTTTCCTTATCTTCTTTTGAATTCCGATTTGGATGTGCATAATAGAATTCTAAAAAATTAACATTGCTTCTAGCACCAATTTAACTGGGGTTATAGTCTTTCCTCCTAGGGAGAACCATTTCTTGCACTAGACCTGTATTTGGTTTTCAATTTTATTGTATTTCAAATAGAAAGCAAGGTACTTTGAAATGGAATCTTTTTGAAATGAAGTATGTTTTGGAGATGTATTCTCTTGACCCTTAGGCTCTTGTGCAAAACCAAAGATGACTTAAGAGCATTGATTTTCATTTTTGTAGCTTTCATGTAAAGCCCGAAAATATCCTGCATTTTTAGAGCATCCCCAACCTATCCATTTCCAAATAGTAAAACATCGTCTGCAAAGAGTGAGATGAGATCTGTTGTCTACCCAATTTAATACCTTTCAGACCTCTCCTATGTGTAGCGTGAATAAAAAACCTGCTCAAGCCCTCTACAACAAGTAGGAATAAGTGAGGTGACATGAGATATTCTTGTCTAAGCCCACGGGATGGCTAGAAAATAGTGCTGCAGAACCATTAATGAGGATTGAGAATGATGTTGGAGATAGACTTCCCGTAATTTAGTTCACCATTGGTAGACTGAACTAAACAACGATTAAGATTAATTTGAGATTTAACCATGAGACTCTATCATAGGCATTGGAGAGATCCAACTTTATGATAGAGGCTGGTAGTTTTTTGTTTTGAATGAGTGAAGTGCTTCCTCTACCACCTTGATTGCATCATGGATTGTTTGCCATTAAAAAAACTAAACTGTTTTGATTATATTGACCTTGGAAGAATTGGCTCTATCCATTGTGGTATTATTTTGGTTTTGATTTTATATATAGCATGACAAAGTGAAATTGGCTTAAAGTCCTAAAAAATATTTAGATAATCCTTTTAGGGATCAACCTAACTAAAGATGAGTTGAAGGCTCCAAGTACTTTCACACAGCACCTTGACTCCTCTACCATGGCCAACAAATCATCTTCCGGAGATCAAAAAAATCCTGTAATAAATTCAATAGGCCAACCATCTAGTCCCATACTCTTATGTTGTTGTAATGGGTATACTACTTCCTTCAATACCTCCTTGGATATAGAGTCCATCAAATGTTCATAAGTTTATCCTCTATGGACCTTGGCAAAAACGAGGAAATTTTTATTATTTCTGCGATATTTGCCCCTTTTGGCTCCTTGAAAAGAGGCTAAAAATGAGTCGTTCCAACCTCTGAGATTTCTTGGAAACTTTTAACTTCAACTCCCTTGCTATTTTGAACATCCTAGATGGTATTCATACTTTTCCTCTTGTTTGCGAAGTTATGAAAATATCTAGTATTCTCATCCCCTTTTGCCACCCATGTGGCGCTACTTTTAAGCCTCCATTAGACACTTTCGTAGTTTAAGAGATAAGATAAGATAAGATAATTTTATTAATGTCCAGACTCCAACGAATGACCACAAAAGTAGGTCAATGGGACTAAAAGGATACAATTAGTATGAGTACAATGTGGGAGTCCAAATGCAACTCCTAGATAATGTCGAAGCTAAACCTAATATAGAATAATATAAAGAAAGAAAGATACAAGTAGTGAGATGTCCTCATAAACATGTATAAATCCATGATAAAGCATGATGATGTAGGAGAAGACAAGAAATGAGGCCGATGAAGTCAAGAACATCTGAGTCTATTAGTCTGCGACGATGGAGGCGATTGGGGTACTAGCTGGCTATAACTATCGAAGTCCTTTGGAGCCACTGAGTGTTGTTGTACAATCCTGGGGAAGATGTAGGAGTGAGGGATACTCCTAGTATTCAAGGTCAACGAAAATAAACTGTGGATAGATCTTTGACTTCTTCGTCGGGGATAGGAAGGGATTTAATGAGCGGGAGGTGCCCTGCACTGGATCCACCAGGAACTGGTCCCTCTAACGTTCTGGGGGTGTGTGGAATGATGTACTGTGTGGCACCTCTGAGATGGTCTCAAAGATATTGGTTGATCTCCCATAGAGGGAGGTTGAGGGGAGGCCCAGGCTCTCACCACTCTACTACATGAAGTACTATGGCACTCAACTCTCCGCTTGTTGCTCTGCTCTAACTGATCAACATGAAAGTATGACGTGATCTTTCTGGTCGTCCCAAGGTGAGGTGGGGTGTGTAGGAACTGAGATTTGTGGCTAAATATCTCCTTGACAAAGAGGGCTATGCATCTCTGGTCTTGATGTCGAACGAAAGTTGAGAGGGAACCACCCGAGTATCTATAGAGGTTAGTGGTAACGCCCTCTGATCTCATAGTATAGGGGGCACCTTTGTCTCTGGCTCCAGCAAGTGACACACGTGGAAGTTCCTACCAGATTTTGGTATATGATGGTTGGTCTCCTCTTGGAGTCGATGGGATTGCACTTGAAGCTGTCTCAAAGGAATGCTGAGAGAGTGCATCCAATGCCTGCACATGTATGGGGGGCGAACAATGATGCTATCTTGTAGCTCCAAGAAGTGCTTGAGGTAGAAGGACATCTTCGAGCCCAAGCTCATCGACATAGTTGCTTAGATTCATTGAATCTATCACTAGGGTTCATCTCATATATTTGTTCAATATGAGCTTCTATTGCCTTCAAATCCAATGACTACTATTTTGTTTATCCTTAGTCATGTGTTAGTGTCTTGATATTTTTTAAAGATTATTAGAATTGGAACATAGTTGTCCCATCATTCCCTTAATTTACATGCTTCCACTCCCTACTCACCATCTCCTTATATTCCTCATCCTCTAGCCATGTATGATTAAATTTGAAGGGATTCATGGGTTTTAGGTCATCACTCTCTGTTTGGTGGAAAATGAGAGAATGATTGGATATTACCATTGGCTTGACCCAAGACTTGATCTTTGATGCATCTGCTAATACCCCATTAGAGACAAAAAATTTGTTTGTTCTATTGGAAATGCCATCATCTCCCAAGCAATCATTTTGTCATGTGGGGGTTAACTTGATTGGTTCTACATTACACAAATTTGCCTCCTCAAGTTTATGAATGAAAAAATCTACTTGTGGGTATGGCCTTCCACTTACACCCTAGATCTTGCCTCTCTTCATTATGAAATTAAGATCTTCCCCAATTATAACATTTCCCCTTTGAATGCAATCTTGCACAAATCAAATGTCCCAAAACATTCTTCTATTTGTATATGGACCATAAATTTTAAAGATTGTGTTGGGGCTCCGACCCTAAAGGTCCTTAGTTTTGGTAACTCCGCGGTTTTTGAGGAGGTGTAAGCGGAGTTACTGCCTAAAATAGTCTTAGGGGTGTCGCGGGTGGGTCAAACCCCCTTTTTTGTAATTAACCCTTGGGTTAAATCCAGGGTTAGGGTTTTGGGCGCCCATGGTGTAAATCCATGGTTTTGTAACAGTGCGCTATATAAATAGGCATTTATGTAAAGAAGTAGGGTTAGGTCTTGAATGATTATCTTATGAAGCTATCGTAATGCGAAGATAAGAGATTGCATAAGGGTTTTTGTAAGAAGGCTAAGTCCCAGCTGTGTGCGGGACGACCTCTGCAGCTGTGTGCGCAGAGGTGTTTTGTGGGTGAAAAGGAAGATCTGCAGCTATGTGCGCAGAGGCTTGCTGCTGTGTGCGCGGCTTTGAGGACTGAAGGGATCTGCAGCTGAGTGCGCAGATCAGAACTGCCGTTTTAGTTGTAAAGAGTTAAATAAAGCGCAGTTCTGTGGACGTAACCCTTACACTGGGGGTGAACCACGTGACATCTGGTGTTGTGGTTCATTTGTGTGATTTGTTATTATATTTTATGCACTGTTAAGTAAATAACTGCTAAAGTAATACTGCTGTTAATAACTAGCTTCGCTGTGAATTCCCAAATAAGGGTTGTGCAAGTAATTGTTTATTTATCTAACGCAAAGCTGCATAATTGATATTACAAGCATTCTGTTAAGTGATCGTTAATGGTTAAAGACTAAAGGTACAGTAAGATTCTCTCTTCTGCTTGCAGAAACCTGATTCTGCGGCACCCCATAGCTGTTTCGGGTGAGACTGTAGCCTGTTCGCAGGCTGCTGCCGAAAGGGCCAACACTGTGGGTCTTTTGTTGGTGTGAAGTTAAAGGTGAAACCCGGGTCAGCCCATTTAGCCCAACAAATTGGTTCCGTTGCCGGTTGAACTCAGTATCTGTTGAAGAGAGATCTACGTCGTACCTCGAGGGCTATGTTTTGGCGACCCTCTGTAAAAGAAATTGGTGATTGGGTCGAAGCGACCTATTTGAAGTTTGCAGAGCAGGAAAATAAAGATCCCCGTCGTAGCGCGGAACAATTTTTGCAAAGGTACGTTTTTTCTGATGTTCATGAAATTTTCTTTGGTTCTATACACATAGAGTTGCACTAGTGGTTATCCAGGTTAACAGAAAGGAGGACGAACTTCCAAGAAAACCAGTTTCCTCCCTGGACCCCCGCAAGAATCGCTATCGTGAAAAGAGTGAACAACGCGATATCGTGAGCCGTGGATTTTTGGACTGCGCAAACTCTCGAAGCATTTGTGACGGAGTTCGCCATCTACACAGGTACCTCCTTTAGCGAAGCTGAACGACAATTTTTCAAAGGAACAAGGGGTAAGTACTTGAACCTATTTAGTTTGAATATTAAAATACTATTGGCTGAAAAAAGAATCTTGCTTATCGAATCAGATTGTTAGATCTAGTATTGCTAACTTATGTTTGCAAGTGACTGGGACTGCGACGAGCAAAGTGGTTTGCTGCAAAGCGGCAAAAGATATAAGAGAGATCTTGGCTCCTCCACTGAGTATACCCCTTTAAGCTCTGAAGCCTCTGAGTCTGCCGAGGTCCCATCTGTTAGAAACCCTCCAATAACCCCGCAGCAAAGACCTATTATCCCCGAGAACCTGTCGCAGTCTCAAAGTAACCCTAGCTCGAGTATCCCTGTCGCAGGACAGTCGTCCCCAGCTAGTTCAAACCCTTCTTCCCCCCCTAGATCCCAGATGGCCCATGTTCATGATGACATCAAACTGCCGGTTTTTAAAGGAACTGGGTTAGAAGATCCAGAACAGTTCTGGTTTCTGTGCGAAGCTGTGTGGACCGTAAAGAACATTACGGACATAGATGTTCAACGAGCGCAGTTGATCACTTCTTTCAGAGATCGAGCCCTGACTTGGTTTATGAAGTTTGCTAGCACGCAGAATCCTGTCTTGGCTGACATCAAAGCAGCACTGATCCGAGAATTTAAGAAACCTAAATCAGAGTCGCAGTGCATCACTGAGTTAAAAGAGATTCAGCAGCGGCGAGGCGAATCTGTGTGGGACTTTGATCAGAGATTCAAAGTTCTGCTGGACCAGGTTAGCTTCACGATTGGACCAGCACAACATAAGGAGTGGTTTATTGCAGCATTATTACCCTACATTAGAGCTCCACTTATGCAACAGAAGGTTGCTGATCAGCAAGAGGCCTTAGAGATTGCCATAAAGCTTGAAACTACACCGGTCGAAGATAATTCTGGCATAGCTCAAATTCAAGCGCAGCTCGCGGAGATGGCTTTAGAACTTTGCGATATGAAAAAAGGGAAAGCCACCCGCGAAGAGGTATGGTGTATACGCTGTCGAACAGAAGGCCACGACAAGGATCAGTGCCCGGCACTGAGAAACTACTTGAATACTGGCGCACCAAACCCGCTGAATCCTAGTGTTCTGTACTGTGAGATCTGTCGAACTACTGGCCAGCATCGACCAGAAGACTGTTATATGTTACAGAGGTATGTTCAAGTCCCGAAGAACCCTTACTATAAATTCTGCAAGTCCCTTGGCCACAATGAAGATGAATGTCGCAGTTTTGACCTTATGAGGGAGCGGACCTACGACACTTATAGGATATACCTGGATGCACAAGGCAATGATGGGTATGGTTACCGAGGTGGTCGAGGTATGCCTGGCGGAGGTCAAGGTCAAGTTATTTGCTATAATTGCAATCAGGCAGGACATCTAGCTCGTGACTGTCAAAACCCAACCACGACATGCCGATACTGCAGAGCAGTTGATCATGTCATCGAGCAGTGTCCACAGTTACTAGCTAAAATCCAAGAAAGAAACAGCAAACCTAGTCCGAGTGTCCAGTGGATTGCTGTCGAGCCACGACCAATCCCAGCTGTTAATGTTGTTACAAGAAGTGGAGCTATGACAGACGTGCAGTGTCAGGCGAAGCAGCCTGACGAAACTTGGGTCCGCAAGGCCGTAGAGAAGACTCCAGCATTTGATGTTTGACCGGAAAAAGAAACTTTTTTGGAGGCCAGACAAGACTTTGTTGATTCAGATCTACCAGCACCAAACAAGCAGCAACAGCAGCTGCCATCCCAGGAAGACTCATAAGGCCAAGTAAGTACTCTGTCATCGTTTCTACAGAGTTGCATCAAATTGTTAAGAAATCAGAATGCCTTAAATGAATTACAAAAAGTTATACAATCTTGTGAACCTCATCAAAGTCTTGATAGTGAAAGAGCTGTTAGTAGAATTAGAAGAACTGGAAGAGAGATGAGACTACATGCTCAGGTAGGAGAGTATGACATGAAGGATATTATTTTAGATCTGGGTTCTGAAGTCAATATTTTAACTAAGCAAACATGGTAACAAATGGGAAAACCTACCCTTGATTGGTCACCTATACAGTTGAGACTAGCCAATCAGCAGAGGATTGTACCCTTAGAAAGATTTCCTCGGGTACCAGTAGATATAGATGGAGTCAGTACTGTAGCAGATTTTGAAGGTATTGAGATCATTGATGACAGTAACCCCTATCCAGCTTTGCTAGGAATTGAGTGGGCAATAGATAGTGATACAGTTATCAATCTTAAAAAGAGACAAATGACTTTTGAAGGGAAGGGATTGAGAGCAATACTACCATTGGATCCTTCTCAAGGAGAAAGATATACGGAGCCAGTCAGAGAGGAAGATCAGGATATTCTGGACCACATCTATAATATCACAGCCAAAGAAGAAGATTATGTCGAGCCTAACGCCGAAGGTGTAATGGATTGGCAATGTGATAGCTCCTGCATGTCTGACTCAGACGATGGTCTAGAGAGTTGGCATAATCGATTATACGAGCTACATGGCCATCGGTGCGCACGAATTACCAAATCTCTTAGATGCCTTAGTGCACAGGTCAGAGACTTGCCTACATATGATGGGTTGACAGATCCAGGAAAATTCATTGTGCAGTTCTCAGAACAAGTGCCAGAATCACAGAGAATGCAGACTTTGGAAGCAGCATTAAGAGCTACAGCAGGGAGATGGTGGAAAGGCCACAAGAAATATATTCACAGTTGGGAAGCTTGCCAGAAATTTCTACGCCTCAAATTCATAGACCAATCTCAAGAGGTGCGAAGTAAGTTCAGTGGGCAGAACAGTCCTCAGGAACATTTGAAGCAATGTTATGCAGCATGGGAACATGTACCTCGCGAGGAATGGGTGCATAAGTTTGTGCACACGTTGGAACCTATAGCAAAAAACTGGTATACGGAGGTCAAGCTTCGACACAGTACTGTAAGTTGGGATGATCTTGTTGATAGTTTTATACTTACATTTTCTGTTAACGAAGTTTGTCCTGCTTTAGATGCAGCTGTTAGATTGATCCATACTAAGATATTTGATGACCAAGAAATAGGGGAATACCAAACTGATTGGGCAGCACAAGAAGCTAATGCAGTTGAATGTTACAACCTCGCAATTGACGAAGATGACGATCCGCGTAACATCAATATTCCGGAGTCAGAAGGAAACTGCGAAGTACGTGGACCAGTGGTCGAAACACCTGAAGTGACTCAGCCTCTGAAGACGCGGACCGTAAACATTGGGTCAGAGGAAAACCCAAGTATGCTACAATTGGAGATTATTGGGATGATGAAATGGTAAGCAAAGTGACCCAACTTCTCCACGAGTATCAAGACCTATTTCCGACGAAGTTTTCTAAGATGAAGGGTATCCTTGGCGATATAGGAGTCATAAAGATTCCATTGAAACCTGATGCGAAGCCTGTGAAACAGCGCCCGTATAGGCTGAACCCCAAGTATAAGGAAGAAGTTAGACTGGAGTTAGATAAGATGCTTGCCGCAGGAATTATTGAACCTGTTGAAGAGTCCGAATGGGTCAGTTCGATGGTAGTCCAAGAAAAGAAGACCAAGGGTGAAATCCGAATCTGTGTTGATTTAAGGAAGCTGAACGATGCGTGCCTACATGACCCCTTTCCTACTCCTTTTACAGATGAAGTTCTTGATAATGTTGGAGGTTAGGAAGTATACTCTTTTACTGATGGATTTTCAGGTTACCATCAGATCAAAATTGCTCCAGAGGATCGACATAAGACAACATTTGCTACAGAAATGGGATCCTTTCAGTACACAGTTATGCCTTTTGGATTAAAGAATGCACCTGCCATGTTCTCTCGAGTCGTAATTTGTGCATTTAAAGACTTTATACATAAATTCTTAGAAGTGTATTTTGATGACTGAACTATTTTTGGGTTACTAAAAGATCACATAACTAGCTTAAGACTTATGTTGGACAAGTGTAAACAGCATCAGATTTCCTTGAACTTAAAAAAGTGCATCTTCTATGCACCCTTTGGAATCCTGTTGGGTCATATTGTTTGTAAGCAAGGATTGATGGTGGATCCGGCGAAGATAGCAATTATCGTGAACTTGCCACCTCCGAAGTTAGTCAAGCAACTGCGCACTACACTTGGTCACACCGGGTACTATAGGAAGTTTATTAAAGGTTACGCCCAGATCACAGCCCCGATGGAGAAATAGTTGAAGAAAGAGATTAAGTTTGAATGGACACCTGAGTGTCAAGAAAGCTTGGACATCCTAAAAGAAAAGATGGTAACTGCCCCTATCCTAGTGTTTCCTGATTGGAATAAGGAGTTCCATGTGCATGTTGATGCTTCCTCGATTGCTTTGGGCATAGTACTGGCTCAGGCAGGCGAAGGTAATATTGACCACCCTATTGCCTTTGCAAGTCGCAAATTATCCACAACAGAAAGAAACTATACTACGACAGAAAGGGAAGGTTTAGCTATGGTATATGCTTTGCAAAAGTTCCGACATTATGTGTTAGGTTCTCACTTTAAAATGTTCACTGACCACTCTGCTTTGAAATACTTGGTTAACAAGCCTGTCTTGGGAGGAAGAATATGTTGATGGCTAATATTGTTCCAGGAATGACTTTGAGATTATAGTTAAGCCGGGAAGACTTAACTTGGGACTTGACCATCTGTCGAGGCTCGAATTAGGGGAAGAGCCTACTAGCTTAGACGAAGGTCTTCCTGATGCTCAGTTATTCGCTATCCAGATGGTCGATGACTACTTTCAGGACATTGTTCAGTATTTGGCTACAGGGTTTGCACCCCTGGAGATGACAACACAGCAGAAGAAGCAGCTGGTGGTTCGGGCTGCTGATTTTACACTGATAGTAGGACAACTGTACAAGATGGGACCAGATGAAATCTTGCGCAGATGTGTCTTGGAGCATGAGAAACCCTTGATTTTGGCAGAGGTACATTCTGGCGCAGCAGGAGGACATTATGCAGGGAAAGCTACAGCACAAAAGATTCTGGCAGCAGGGTTATGGTGGCCTACACTTCATAAGGATGCCAGGGAATACTGCCACAGCTGTGACATCTGTCAGAGGACAGGCAAACCATCTAGGAGGGATGAGATGCCCCTCGTTCCACAGGTAACCCTACAGGCCTTTGATAAGTGGGCTATTGATTTTGTCGGACCTATAAATCCCCCTGCAAAGAAATCGGGCGCAAGGTATATTATTACAGCAACTGAGTACCTCACTCGTTGGGCTGAAGCGCAACCAGTCAAAGATTGTAGCACTGCTACAGCTGCGAAGTTCATCTTTGACAATATTTTAACAAGGTTTGGATGTCCTAGAATTCTTATGAGTGACTAAGGGTCACACTTTTTGAATAAAACTATTGAAGCATTGACCGAAGAATTTCAGGTATATCACCAGAAGAGTACTGCGTACCATCCTCAAGCAAATGGAACTGTGGAAGCCTTCAATAAGATTCTTGAGCAGGCTTTGACCAAGGTTTGTAATATTAATAGAAATGATTGGGATCTCAGAATCCCGACAGTATTATGGGCTTATAGAACCACTTGCAAGAAATTGACAGGTCACACACCTTTTCGGCTGGTTTATGGGCAAGAAGCATTAATGCCAATGGAGTATATTGTTCCCAGTCTCCGAATAGCTGCTTTCATAGAAATGGATGACCCAGGTATGTTGAATAAAAGGTTCGCCCAGATAACAGAACTAGAAGAAGACAGATTCATTGCAGGATTCCAGCAGCAAGTGCAGAAGCTAGAGAAAAAGCATGGCATGACAGGCATATTAAAAAGAAGCAATTCCAGATAGGTGACCTTGTGCTCTTATACGACAGCAAATTCATGAAATTCCCAGGTAAGTTCAAGACACATTGGAAAGGGCCGTACATAGTACAGAAAGTTACTGATGGTGGCACAGTGCAGCTAGCTAAGTTGAATGGATAAATTTTACCTTCGATGGTAAATGGCAGTCGTCTGAAGAAGTATAGGGACAGGCCGGGACCCCCTAATCCGCCGCAGCTCTAAGAAGGACAGTCTGAACCCCATGAACAGTTGAAATGGGGGTACCGCATGGGGTAGTAAGGAGTAAGGGTTATTATGGTGTCGAAGTTGCAGGTAGTTGTTATGTCGAAGGTCCAAGGTGTGTCGCAGCTTCAAATGCGATGGATGGGACAAAATAAACTCGGCGGCGCCGGCACGAGCGCTGTTCTCCATACCTGTAATAATGAGATTTCGGGGGAAAGCCTGGCGCCGTGTGAACAAGATTTTCGGCATTCCGTCAGATTTGGTGTCATTAATGCACCATGATGACAGATTCTGTTACAGGATTCTATAAAACACCACATCGGCCGCGATTCTCGCATTAAGCATTTTCTTGAGTTGCTCAGTTGGAACCATGTCAAACAATTGTGAAGTCCAGGAGTTAGTACGAGAGTTCAAAGAAAGAGGGTTGCAGAACCTTCTGAGTAATTCACTAGTACAGTCCTATTCGACCAAGGTACAAAGGAAGGCAGAAGTTTGCTCTAATTCGGACGAAGGCAGGCAGAAGTTCGCTCTAACATGGAGCGACGAAAGGCACAAGGCCTCATAAGAAGACTCTAGAGGATCCCGCCATGTCTCTGCCTGGTTTGACAGAGCCAAGGCGGATGTTTGTCTTATGCAGCTTGACACACAATTTTTGGGACCCTTAGTTGTGGATGGTCAAGTGCTCGACAGACAGAGTAACAAGTGGGGTTGCAGATGGATCCGGAAGACCTCCTTCAGCATAAAAAGTACGAAGGACGGAAGCGAGCAGCTGACAGCAGTAGGGAGGGCGCCAGTAAGCAGTGCACGAGGTTTCATCAACCGCCAGAACAGCAGCAGCGTGCCCCGGGACGGGTCACAAGTGAGTCTTAGGGGCCTGTTGGGGCTCCGACCCTAAAGGTCCTTAGTTTTGGTAACTCCGCGGTTTTTGAGGAGGTGTAAGCGGAGTTACTGCCTAAAATAGTCTTAGGGGTGTCGCGGGTGGGTCGAACCCCCTTTTTTGTAATTGACCCTTGGGTTAAATCCAGGGTTAGGGTTTTGGGCGCCCATGGTGTAAATCCATGGTTTTGTAACAGTGCGCTATATAAATAGGCACTTATGTAAAGAAGTAGGGTTAGGTCTTGAATGATTATCTTATGAAGCTATCGTAATGCGAAGATAAGAGATTGCATAAGGGTTTTTGTAAGAAGGCTAAGTCCCAGCTGTGTGCGGGACGACCTCTGCAGTTGTGTGCGCAGAGGTGTTTTGTGGGTGAAAAGGAAGATCTGCAGCTGTGTGCGCAGAGGCTTGCTGCTGTGTGCTCGACTTTGAGGACTGAAAGGATCTGCAGCTGAGTGCGCAGATCAGAACTGCCGTTTTAGTTGTAAAGAGTTAAATAAAGCGCAGTTCTGTGGACGTAACCCCTACACTGGGGGTGAACCACGTGACATTTGGTGTTGTGGTTCATTTGTGTGATTTGTTATTATATTTTATGCACTGTTAAGTAAATAACTGCTAAAGTAATACTGCTGTTAATAACTAGCTTCGCTGTGAATTCCCAGATAAGGGTTGTGCAAGTAACTGTTTATTTATCTAACGCGAAGCTGCATAATTGATATTACAAGCATTCTGTTAAGTGATCGTTAATGGTTAAAGACTAAAGGTACAGTAAGATTCTCTCTTCTGCTTGCAGAAACCTGATTCTGCGGCACCCCATAGCTATTTCGGGTGAGACTGTAGCCTGTTCGCAGGTTGCTGCTGAAAGGGCCAACACTGTGGGTCTTTTGTTGGTGCGAAGTTAAAGGTGAAACCTGGGTCAGCCCATTTAGCCCAACAGATTGCAAGGACTAACTCAAACTAAGGGATTGTAATTCCACCTTAATTCTTGATTGGGTCAACTTTGAGATGACTAGATGATACCTTTTGTTCCACTTGTTGACCACCTAACCAACTAGGTGGCCAACCATGTCCTATGTGCATGGTAGATGAGAAAGAAGTACCTAATAAAGTGTTTTCAAGCGAGGCAACTCTTCTTATCTTTTCTCCATGGAATTTCTGCACCCCTGTGGGGAATATTGTAATGATATGTCAGCATGAGGGTTTAGTTTTTGTATAACTTAGTTACCTAGGACTTTTTCATTAGGGAAGTCCTTTCATCGAGTATTTTTTCCCTTAGATAATTAAAATTCCTTTTTAGTGGTTTCAATTGTCTTAGTTTTTCATTAAAAAATACCTCCAAAGTGGTGAAAGGCGTTCTAATGATCGAGTCCACGGGGCGACTAAGGCCTAGGAATGTTCTATGTAAATATGCTAGACACTATCCAAAGTCTTGCAGAATTTCACTAGGTTTTATCTAGGATTTTTTAATTTTTTGTGATAAAAAATGTCTTTTAACATAAAAATGTAGTAATAAAAAGAGGGTTAAATGGCCTCTAATTCCCACGGATAGGGGTATGGGTACTCAAAATCAATGGCATGAGTCCCCGATACCCTTCGACAAAGTTTGAAGTCATTCAGAGAGGTCTTGGTAAGGTTTTGGTCATGTTTGCCAAAGTCAGTCAAGGAAATCATGAAAATTAGCAATTAATTAGCAAGCCAAATTTTGGAAAAGTGCTTAAAGTCACTTAGAAAGGGAAAATTAAGTTTTTAAGTGTTATATTATGTTCCTAAGGTTACTTTAGAAGAAAAAAGCCCCCCCCCCCATGCAAGTGTTTCACAAGAATGAAGATGTCGCCAAAGGGGGGCACCCTCTCTACCATGAAATTGAGATAATTAAAAATAAGTCAAAGTAAAGGGTTCCACTTTGGTGGTCCCCCCCTTTGGACCTATAATGAAGATTAAAAATATTAGAGAGGAATTTCCTCCCCATTTCTATTCGATTTCTCACCCTAGGAGGTGCCCCCAAAAGAGGTGGTTCCCCTCTTTGAGCTCCCACTCTCTCATTTTGACAAGTGGCTTGCATGCACTTGGGATCTCTCCTCACTCATTTCCTATTTAAGGAGGCTTCCCCTCCTCATTTGGGTTACACACACACACACACACCCTTTCATGCTCTTGCTCGCATTCTTTGTCTCTTGCTCTATTGCCCTTGCCCTTGCTTGGGCCATTGTAATTTTCAGCCATTTGGCTTTGTTAATCAAAATCTTTGGAGGACTGTAATATCCCGAATTTTGGACCTAACACTTATCGGCGTGGGCCTATTTGATTATGATGATGATTATGATGATTATCTTGATGTTTTATTTTTATATTGGGTCGAAGACCCCACTGCATATGAACATGATGATTTGTTTTATATATTGAACGTAAGCCAATTATTGATGATATCTGTTTGTTTTGTGTTGGGCGTGGACCCTGAAGCACATGATTGATGAGATGTTTTGTGTTGGGTGGGGACCCTGAAGCACAGGATTGATGTAATGATTTGTGTTGAACAAGGAGCTCTCGAACACATGGGGGAATAATGTTTGGTGTTGAGGGAGGAGCTCTATAGCACCTGAGTGATTAATGTTGTGTTGAGCGAAGAGCTCTGGAGCACACGAGTACTTACATTTGTGTTGAGCAAGAAGCTCTGGAACACATGAAAAGATAAGATTTGAAAGTGTTTGGCATAAGCCTTGGAGCCTTTCATGTTGACTTTGAGCATAAGCTCTGGAGCATCGGATCCTTGGCCATTGTATCCCTAGGTGTATCGTACAAGTACATTCTAGCATTTAGTGTTGAGCGAAAGCTCTGGAATTGCACTATGTTTGTAATTCCCTGCTATAGGCGTTGAGTATGGGCTTTGGTAAGTGCTAGGGGTTACTGAAAAGAATTTAATAACTTCCGAGTGAAAACGACTTGAGAAAAATATTGATCTCATCATACTTATTTATAAGTGATTAAATGAAATTTCGAATTTCTGTATTCTCATCAAAGTACTGAAGAGCTACCACGTTATACGAGGGAAATCCAACATCCAAGGATGTTTAGAGTTGCCTAGCCTAGTAGACCTAAACCATTTATCTGCTTGACCTTAATGAAGAAGTGTCATCAATTCTAGGGATCATGGTATATGATGCCCAAAGACAAATGTTAATAAAGTGTTATATTATTATGTATTTTATACATGTTATGTATAAAGAATTGAATATATTAATAATATAAATAAATGAAAGAAAGAATAAGAGCTCCATCAATTATTATTTATTATGAAAGAGTAATAAATAATATAATGTCTATAAAAGTCCAACTAGGAACTAGTAGAAAGTTCCTAAGTTAAAATATTAATAATTATCCAAGATAATTGAAAAGGGTTAAATCAAGAAACCAAGGTTTCTTAATTTAACTGCCCCTTCAACTGAAAAGTCTGTCTATAAAGACTCAAGCCAAGGAAAGGCTTGGGGTTCTGATCTATCATTAGAGGAGTCATTTTTCTGCTTGTTCGCTCTCAAGTAAATTCTTGAAGAAACATTTCCTGGAAGGAAAAGGAGAATTGATCCATTTCTGATACACCAGATAGGAAACCTTACCTTAGGAGCTCTAAGCTACTTGCATGTTGGAGTCCAGCTCGAGGGGATCCGGATTAAAACCAGGAACGGTTCCGGGTCATAGTTGGGAGGAACGTGGTAGTTCCCAAGTGATTTGGTCATCAAAATCAGAGGTCAGATCTGTCTTAATTTGATAATACTGGTTATTTAAAAGTGTGCAGGTTCAGCCATTAAAGGAGCTTTAGAGAAATGACAAGTATGAGTTTTTAATATGTTAAGTTCATCTCTATCAATAAATGCTGGTTGCTTTAGGTAAAGATTCATATGGTATTCTAGACCTAGAAATGATCGCTCTATCTATACTTTCTAGGGTTTACATGTCTTATAAAATAGTAACCTTGGGCTGTAGATGAGTATTTATTACCAGGGTTAGGCAATGTCTAAGTATGGGTTTATTTTTGCAAAGTTCAATGCATTGGCTGATGTTCTTCAAGGGTTCTACACCCTAGTTTAAATTTTGTAGTAGCATTATTTATAAAACTGGGGTATGTATAAACTAGGTTAATTCAGACCTGTTATTATTGCTTACTTATTCTTTATAACTCTACTGACATATTTCATTTGTCAGTATAGACATGTTCAGATTAAAATAGATTTAATCATAGGAGCAAGATGTAAAGAAATATATACACTATTTAGATACCTTAGGGTATTACTTACAAACAGAACTACGTCATAGATAAATATTTAAACAGATAAAGTCATCATGCTTAAACTTTTCTGAAAAGCTATCTATACATTTAAATCTAAAGACAAATAACTCATCTAAGACCTTTCAAGGTCTACTATAATAAGAATAAACTAATATTAAAACTTTGCACCTAAATTATCAGTATCAGAACTAAATGAACGAAGGAAGCATCGTGACCATCCATGTGGTCCTTTACGAAATCTTTGATCATAAATTCATATAAAAGAATCCATAGTTCTATCTTTTCCATTTATACATAACCGTTAAACGAAATTACATAACTCATCAAAACATTACTATAAACGAATTAAAATAATACATCTTACACAGTAAGCATAACATATTAAATAGCATCGAAATCATGCTATAAACCCATGTATTACAAATAGGAATAGGAATCGAATCCCGTGGGCAGACAAGCCCAACCTCTTTTATTTATTAAAATACAACTCATCACATTAATATCCAAACAGAGTCAAACCCTATGGGGTTTTGTTTGCATACACGCTACGGCCACGCTATACATAATCTGTATGCGGGCAACAATTTATAAACTACTACCATGCTGTTAAGACAACTGCAATTTCGCTACAACACGGCCTTTGCTAAACAATTTAAATACATAGTCCATTAACATTTTTTAATCCTACAGGAAACGTTGGCCATCGTGGGTTCCCAACTCACAGCTTTTACAGTCCACATCGCATAAGATCCAATAACATAATTAAAGCCCTACACTAAGTTATCGCAACAGTGGGGAAGGCTCATGCCAATTACGGCATGGCCTATACCCACGTTGTCAACGTATGTACAATATAAAAACTAAGCAATGCCATTATACATTAAACCTTCAAGCAGGCGAATGCCCATGTAATTTACCAAACAAACGCAGATTAGAATCGTCTTATACACAGTATGAAATAATAACCATGGTAATCATTTACAAACAATATTTTATATCCATTTACACAGTGGGTATCAAGTCACTACACAGTTGTCATTTAAGACCGAAAACCAAGATTACACAGGCGTGCCAATGGGCTATGTCACCATTGCAAGCAATGGTGCAGCCCATGGCAAAAAGGCCCAAACTAAATACGATTTACATAAATGAAGACAGTGTATGGTAGAGGTCCAAGTCTTTTCTATTCGCTGCTAACAGCCCAAGTAATTTTATAAACCCAAAATTTATACATAGAGCCGAATGGCTTACGAGATTACTTCATGGCTTAACGCCTTAACAATTAAAATAAAACCCAAGTCTGAAATCGTAAACCCGAAGGCAAAATCGAAACCCACAGCATAAAACCCCAACCAAGCAACAAATCCAAACACAGTCTGCCGAAAAGGGCCGAGAGGTAGCAAGTATAGACTTGCTCATAGGCTTACTGTGGCCACTGTGCAAAACACGTTAGAGCCGACAGCGCAGAATGGAGTCACCTCACTTCGCTACCTTGTCACCTGCAACCAAAATCGAAATACGATTTGGGTGAGAAGTATGACCACGCTGAAATGCAACAATGCAAACCATAATAATGCTGATAAACAAATCGGGATCTTACTTGTGTGACAATGGAGGTCGCCTCCATTTCCCCTGCGCAGAGCAAGACCAAACCCCAACCCAAACTTTACAAATGACAAAACCATTGTGTGCCCAAGCCCTAAGCTTGGGGCTGTCACGTTTTTCCAAGAGTGTTGAATGCACCAGCTGGAGTCCCTTAACGAAATACAAAACCCACTCTCCATAGTCAAGCTTCATTGCATAATTCGTGGCCTCCATTTCCGATACCAACGCTTAAACCCTGCTAACATATAATTTTCCACCTTATGTTATATCACCACCCTATTTCATATCACCATGAACATTACAACGTATACACTATAAGCAAGGTTAATATATTACAATGATAAGGTTTAAAGTGTAAAGTCCTTATATGGTGTGCGCTAACCTTAAGTCAACCCCAAGACTTATGTAATAATATAAGGTATGTACCCAAGGTTTAAGACCTTTTAAACATATGAATCTTAGGTTAAAACCTTAAACTAATACAAATACAATTAAGCCCTAGGCTTAGGCTTAGTGAACATGGCATATGCAACATGCCATGTTTTGCAATTTGCCCTTGTAAGAGAATCAAGATCTGAATCTAGTCTGAGATAATAACCCGCACATATAAAAAAACACAAGATATGATTAATAGTTTTAATAAACTAAACATAAACGAAATAAATACCATGATGTAAAATGACGAGAATAGTAATTATACCTATTATGATTCGGAGCCGGTAAAGGAACCAAAGTCAACCAGTAGTATATTCTTCAAGATCAAGGCTTTCCATACTCTTTAAACAAGTTTTCATCGCAAGCATGAACTGCATGTAAAATAGAATAGGTGCCTTAGTTCAGAGAACGAAGTAAGCCTGCAAACCAGTAAACACCTTTACCTCTCAAACCGTCATGGGAGAACGAGTCCCGCCACTCCGCCCACTTTGTTTCCACAAACAAAGTTAAGTTAGGATGCGATAATTAACAGGTGCGACTATGCAGAAAGGACAAAGCATATAAATCCAGTGACGACACATAATTGACAAAAGTGTAAACATAATTGCTAAGCAGGAAACAACAGTACAACATCATAAGTAAAATACATTAAGAATAATGACTGAAAGTAAAAGACAGAACGTAAGGAAAACTTACGAATAAATAGAGGTACATGAAGTGTACGATAGAGTTCTGCAAGTGAATAATGTTTCGTCTAGGTAGTTTTTAATAGCCTATAATTTTTATTTTTATTTTCGATATTTGGGGACATTATAAGGACTATTGTGTCCATTGTTCCCATTGATGATTTCCTTCCTTGCTTGAGGAGCTACATAAGCTAGGGAGGCCACGGAAGCATACTCATTTTCTTTGGTAATATTTATGGTATTTATATTCCATAGATTTTGTGAGTTCTCTTTCTTGTAACTAAAGAAGTTCATATCTTTTCTAGTTCAAAATTTCTGATTTCTTTGCTCATCATTTGGTTCTCAATTCTTTGTAGCTGTGTAGTGAAAATATTATAAGTTGCAGGCTATTTGATTGAAGAGTGGGATTCTAGGATTGGATGTCCCATTGCTTCACTTCTTGAAGAGCAAAGGACAAAGTCTCTCTTTCTTTGCATACAGATTTCTGCATTTTAGTTTTTGTTTGTTGAGTGTTTCAAATCTGATTTTAACTTTTATATACTCAAGTTCTTTCAAAATTATTCATTTGGCAACTTTGTGTAAATTTTGTATGTATATTGCACTAACATACTAACTTCCCCAAAGTGTTTTTGGGCACATTTTATCATTTTCTGTTTGCTGGTTTTTAGCAGGTTGGTAACACCACCCTATGATCATATAACTCGACCTTCCTTTAAAATATGAGGCCACAAATTCCTATCCCTTTAGAACCCCTTTCATAAAATCAAGGGCTGCACCACTTGCCACCATTATTTCTTGCAGACAAAAGACATCAATATTATGAAAACTAACTAATCTATGAATTGCATTCCTTTTATGGGTTGCAGCCAAACCACAAATGTTCATAAGCAGTAGCATCATTTTCTATCCTTTCTTGCTCTAAGGGTCCTAGGGATGGTACTTTGTTTTCCAACCTTGACTTATCTTTCAACCTTATCCATTGTCAGATGGATGTATGATTTCCTACACTGCATAGAGCTTGAACAATTGTCTGCTCCATCCAACTATGTCTCCCTCCACTGATAAATCCTAGAAATCAACTTCAATGGCTTTAGAAGAGTGCAAGTGATATCGTGATTCTATCTTCTTTTCGATTGGGTCATTTAAAATCTTCTTCTATTTCATTTGAAATAGTCCAACTGTCTAAGCATATAGCTGAAGTTCCTCTTTGTAAGGCCATGTTCATGATGATTTAACAAAACTTCTTTGAGCGAGTCTGGAGTTGAACTCTTTCTAACCAATGTTATCAGAATTGAACGGGTGGTCGAACCTGCTGACCCCAGGAATCGGAACCGGACCGGAACCGGACAAAACCGGATCAATAAACCAGTTGAGTAAAAATACATAAAAACATTCATATTTTCAAAAAATACATATATATCCATGTGCATCCATGTGAATTCAAACCATTATACGCAGATATGCAAAGTTTCTCATGTATATAGCAAGAGTGTATAAAACCAAAATAGCATCGACTGCAAATACATATCTAAAGAAAAGTACATCAACAAAGAGGTTATAAATGCCCTCTAAAGCCAAAATATAAGCATATGACTGCTCTAGAATCTACAATCTAATGATTATAATCATATATCAGAATTATCTGAGTCCTCATGCTCAGACTCAGAGTCATCATCTACATCCTCAACATGAGCATGGCTTGACTCCCCTAGGACTGAANGTTGTGGAAGAGGGCCCAAGTCCATCCACAACTAAATGTGATTGATATGGAGGGTGGGAGCCTCCTTTTATAACATTAGAAGGGTTGTGGGTCAATTAAATAGCTCACACGTGGACCCTATTTTTTATTTTATTGAAAGAATTTGAAATTAGCTGTTTTGGAGGGTCCTTAGCATTTTTTTATAGAACCGGTCAGTTTTGTACTGAACCGGTCGGTTTGGAGAAAACCAGGTAGTTTTGTATGGAACCGGATGATTCAGCCTTGAAACCGACCAATTTTGTATGGAACCAGCCAAAACGGTTTGAGTATGTGATTTGACTCGGTGAAGCTTGTAAATCGGTCCACCCGGTGGGTTTTTTCAAAACCGGTTGGGTTCTGATAACATTGTTTCTAACTATGGCTGCAAGAACCAATTGCATGGAGTTTGGTAGATCACTGGATGACTTAGCAACACATGTTTATGCTAAGCTCCTGCTGCTAAAGAAATTTAATTTCTGACTGATTTGTTGGATCAATTGGAGATATTTGCTCTCCTTGCTTGGGTGGGAAGGAGAACCACTGCACTGAGATCCCCATCCTAATGTATGTTGTGTTCTCTATGGTATAAGACTCAGTTTGCTTTTCTTACCAAAGTGAAAAAAACAAAAGAACCAACTGCATTGGACTGTGCTACTAGAATTGATGCTCTGATTTGCTTGGTTCATTAGTATAATAATAACTTCCCTTTTGGGTAGAAATTGTGCAGTAGAGTCTTATAGTTTACTAACTTAGTCACTAGTTGTCACTATCATGGGGCTATCATATACATAAGCCCTACACGTTTTTTGACCTCATTTGCTGTCCTGGCAAGATCTTTGTGTTTATTAAATCCATAAACAAGGACTAGCTGAATACTTGCTTAGGTTGTTTGACTTTCACTAATGTTCTTGTTACAAGGATACATTACAGTTCCCAGAACTTATAAAAAGTATGCTATGCAACTTTGCATAGAAAGAACAACATAAATATATTTTGAATGGTATAGCTGTACAATCTAGGCTCTGAGAACATAGACATTTTGAAAGTGTGATTCCATTTATTTTTCAACAATGTAATGTATGTCCCATTTGTGGTGATTTTTACCCAAAATTATAACTCACAAGTTCTTACGGAGATTTCTGGCTAGTACTAACCCTTGGGCAATAATCAACATATCCTTTATGATAAACTTTATGAGCTGAGATGTCAATCAGCTATAAGCATTGAAGATTTGAAGGAAAAAATCTAAATGCTAAGCATTCCTGATCTATACTTTTAGCCTAGCAACCATAAACAAGTTTGTGTAGGTTACTTGACATCCTGCAAAAATGCATAAAATAGTGGGTGAAACTACTATGTATATATAAAACTGGAAACACTTATTTTGATGGAATTTGATCACTTCTAGCAGCAATACACTGATATATGTATTTTACAGAAGCATCTCTAGATTTTTCATTCATTAGCTTGTTTTGAAATTTATAGCTTCCATGGGATCATTTTCCTGAACTTTGCTACTATAATTTACTTAACATGGAGTTTGCTTTATGTTTAGTCCCCTATTAAAGGGGATCGTATAAAACTGCAAATCCTCAGCAAGGATAAGCAGTTTCTATTTCATGATTTTATACTAAGCCAGAAAGTTAATAAAGCTCTCTGCAGAAAATTCAACATTTTCTCCATCAATGAGCATTGATTTAAAAAAAAATTATAAATGGTAAAGCTAGTTTCTTTATAAGATTTTATCAATTTTCATAAATTTTCCTGTAGGAGCTTCTGTCATTCCTCCTATATTTTCCTAGTCATGCTGGAATCTGGATTATTCAGGATCCTGTAGAAATGTTTTTATGGTTCATTAATAATGTTGAAGTTTTGGATCATTAGACATTCTACGCAATTGGATGTTTTTATTCTCAGGGAAGATGGAATATTTTTATTTACTGCATTTGAGTATAGCACTGCTATTTCTTGCTATGGGTGTGAAAGGGGAATGAATTCTTTATAAAAAGGATTTCCTGCTGCCAATAGGGTGGAATCAAATCAGTGACAGTACACATCTCTCTCACTAGATCTACAGAAGTACTTGCTGGGGTTTGGGATGTTAACACGATTGGAAATGAAAAAATTAGTGAAGATCTCATTCATGTGTGCTTGCAACATATTTTCTTTCAATTGGGTTTTCTTGTGGGCTAATATTTAAGAAAAGTGTTTTCTGCTTTTGCTCGATGCTTCTTTTGATCCATTCTGTTGTCTTATATTGGAGCTGTATTATATTTGGAGACACACTGCTTTTGGAGTAATAAATGCTAGTTTGATTAAATCTCAACCTACTGTTTATAGGTGAAGTCATCCCTAAAAATCTATCTTTTCTCACTGTTCGGGACCTTTCCCTGCTGTGAGGAAGTTTAGAGGAACCAATGAATATTGCAAATTTCTTCTTTCTGGTTGCTGATTATTATTAACTTGCATAGACATGTATTTCAGATTTTCTATAAGTATTTCATGTCTAGTTGCATTCTGAGTGGAAAAATATTTGGTTCTAAGGTCTGGCATGTTTCATTATGAAGGGCCCTAGATTTTTTTTTTCTATACTTGTCCTAGCAAGTGAATTTTGCTTCATCGTGTTAATAAATTTTCTTACTTATGGCAGTTCTCTGCCATTTTTATCAAATAAAATGCAACATGTGTTCTCTTGGGTTTACCTCTAATTGAATACTTTCTTCAATTGTACAGGACTGTTGTAGAAAGAAATAGCTCCACATGGCAGATCTTCACATTGAAGGAACTGATTGAAGCTACAGACAATTTCTATTATAGTAAAAAGCTTGGGGAAGGTGGCTTTGGCACTGTTTACCATGGCCAACTGTCAGATGGATCACAAGTATGACGCATTACATGCTCATGAATATCTATTGGCAATTGTCTTCATTCATATTCCATTACTAACATTTCATGAGATGACTGTTTATTTTGCTGAGGATCAATCTTTAGTAGAGATTGTGATGCTTGCTGCTTGCTTAGACAAATCTGAAGTACACAATCAAGCAGACATATTTGGCTTTTATAAAAAATAGTAATGACTGAGGATAGTGCTTCAAAATGTTGCATAGTTTACTTGAAAGTGTTGAATTTAGCAATAATAAATTCTGAAGCAAATGTCTTTTAGGAAGCAGTAATTATTTGGAATTAAGTCTATTCATTAGATTGAAGTAACATTTTCAGACATATACATGCGTTGGTTAAAATCCTAAAGGTTAGGTTTTGGGGTTACTCCAAAAGTGTTTTCATCTTGCTAGGAGAGCACTATGTCTACTAGCCCCTTGGCGATGCTACATGGACATATGGATGGTTCAGTTTCTGTGGATGCTTGACCTTGGTTAGAGTGCTAGCATGGTGCCCTTATCTAGGAGGTTGTTACCCTAGTTGGGATGCTGTCTAACCCATCGGGTGCACACAAAAGGGTAGTTGGCTATTCAATTAGGGGAGGTACCTACCTAGGAGGAGGAGCACAAGGCACTTGGAGGAGGGCCCTTAGCCCTTGGATAATGGGGATCATGTGATATGCACCTTGGACATTGAACACTTGATGACGCTAGGTCAAGGGGGATACTTCAAGGAGGTTGGTTGTGGATCTAGGCACATCTTGAGGAGCATTGTAGTTTATCGACCAAATTGGCACTCATGAGAGTATTGGGCACATGGGAGCACATGCAGCACACAGTTAGAGGAGCACCCTGCTTGGGGAAACTTGGATAGTGGACCGTTGTGGAAGAGGGATTGTTGAACGAACAACTCGTGGAGACGCAGCATCTTGGAGGATGTGCCTTGAGCCCAAGGATGATCATGCTTGGGGGACGTTTCACTTTGGAGGTTGGTTAAACTCTATTTGTCACATGTACATCCTTGTATTGTAGAACACTTCATGTGGGGTTGCCTTGTTGGTTACTTGTATAAACTTATCTCCTTGCTTTATGTTACCCTCCCTCACCTATTGTATGTACTTGTCTTGGAGAAGTCTTTTTGGGAGCAAGATGTTAGGGTTCATGATGAAACCGTAGGAGAGAAAGAAGTCATATAGGGAGCACAACATTAGGGATCACAAGAAAATCCTAGGGAAGACAATGAGAAAGAGAAAGAGACGTCTTGGATGTTCTTGGAGAGATTTCTCTTATGTGATGCTGGTGTTTGCTCTTGTGATTCTAGGGTTTGTACCATGAATGTAAACCCTAGAGAAGAACATGATGTTGAAGATGATGGTGGTTATTATGGCTCTTGTTGTAGTGCTAGAATATACACCCTAGTAGAAGACATGGAGAGTGGGGCTAACAGCTTGCATGATTTTGGAGCCTTGTTCTTGGGGGAATGTGAGGTTAGGACAAGATCATGAAGAGGCTAGTTTGATGAGTCTAGAGCGTGGTGTGATTAATTGCTTGGAAGAAGACTTCGTTATTGTATCCTCGATGTTCCATGCAGGTCTTGGTGCTTATGTTGATGCAAGAGTTGAAGACCTAGGGTTTGAGGACTCAAATCTTAGGGTGGACATGTAAATTTGGAAGCTAGTGCTAGAATTGTCTTGCTGTGTACTTGTGTGATACAACATGGTTAGAGTTTACAAACCCTAAGGAAAACAAATGCTAGTGTGGAGAGCTTGTGTGATAGAAGCTTGTTGTATATGCCAAGGAGGACTTGCTAGTGTTGATGCAAGCATGTTGAAGATCTCTGGAGTGACCAGATTTGGTTGGGAGTGAGTCCTAGCTAGGAGAAGTTAGTGACAAGGGTTTTCTTATGGTTTCCCTAGCTAGGGTTTGGAGAGGTTGACTTGTACCAGCTTTGTGATAAAGCTGTGGTATGCACTTGTACTTCATCTTTGATATATGTGTGAAGTTTCCAGATTTGATTTTCAACTTATATTATCTTCTTGACTTAGTAGATTTCAGCCCTTGTTGTTCATGCTGATTTGACATAACATGTAGCTAAATTGGTTAAGTGATTTAATACATATCTAGAAGATAAAGAGCAGATTATAATCTTGTAATAAGATGTTTCAGTTCTATTATATGCCTTGAAGAGTGTGCCTAAGGGTTGTAGCGTTGTGGTATTGAAGTACAGTTATATGGTATTTATTCTCTTGGGATATTGGGTGAAACTGGGTTGAAGGGAAGTGGAATATTACTGCCATAATTTTATATTTCAGATCACCCTTAAGGCTGTAAGTTGACAGGGAATAGATTTGGGAAACCTCAAGTAAGTGAGGTGAAATTGCATTAAAAACTTGATTCTTGAAATCTCTACATGGTATCAAATTTGATTGGATTGAGATTGCCTTTTCACTGATTCAAACGCCAAATAATTCAGTTATACTTGAGAGAGGTTGTTGGGTTGTGCTTGAGATGAGCACTTGTGCCCGTGAGGGTTTTGATGGGTTGAAACCCTGGTTTTTCTTGTGATGAGAGTACATTTTCACCTATGATAGGTGGTAGATCTACTACATGGACTGTTATGGAGTTATTTTTAGTGGGTGAGGTGCCTAGGAGGACCTGAGATAGGTAGTTTATTTGTTCAAGGGGATGCTAGTATGTTTTCATCTATGATTGATGGTAGATCTACTTGATTGTTGGCTGGCATGGATTTATTTTCAGTGGGTATGATTATGATACCTAGGAGGACCTGCAATAGGTGGCTGATTTGTTCCTGTGGATGCTAGTGTGTTCTCATCTATGATAGGTGGCTATTCTATTTTTATTAATGTCTGATTTTTCCAATGGATACCAGTGTTTTCTACTTCATTTATGGATGGCATGGATTTATTTTCCAGCGAGTGTGTTGCACAGGAGGACTTGCAATAGGTGGCTGATTTGTTTTAGTAGATGTTGATGTGTTTTCACTTGTGATAGGTGGAGGATATTCTTCATTGATGGCTGGTATGTGGTCTATATTTAAGTGGGTGTGATGTCCAAGAAGACTTGTGATAGGTGGCTGATTTGTCACAGTGCATGCCATGGTTGGAGTGCATTGATGCCAATGATGGGTATGCTTAACTATTTGATTATTTGCTGATATTTGGTGTTCAAGATGGGGTGATTCATTTTGTGTTAGATTGATGATTATTGGCTGATCTATTTTGGTTTCTTTGTGACTCAATGGTGTGTAGGAATGGCGACCTTGCCCAGTTTCAATGATTATTATAGATTGAGGGAGCTTGCAACGTTACCCCTTGGGGATAGTATTGGTTGTAAATTTGTAGAGAGATCAATCTTGCATGTGATAGCGAGTGTGGTGGTAAGCTTTTTGATAAATCTTTATGGGCCATCTTGTGCATTTGTACTTTGTACTTGATCGCAGAAAGTGGATCTTTCATGTTGTATTCTTCATATGTATACTCTTGTCTTTGAGTGTTTTGCATCGAAGAAGGGTGTGGAAGACCTAACTTGGAGATAGGTTCACAACCTATGGTGGTGGAATTAATAATTGATTCCAAGATTATAGATTATGGGAGTAGTGATAAGTACTAGTGACAAAGTTGTTGGATTTTCTTAGGCAAAGGGAGTTGATTCGAATGATACTGTTGCTTTAGGATTTACTTAGTAAGAGGTTGTTGCTTCAGTTGTCGAAGGTTTTGAGGTGCATTAGAGGGATTCTCATGCTCACAGTTTGACAATGACTTTTTATGGGTTGTTACTCTTATCACAAACTTGGTATTTTAGGATTGACGAGTTGAGACATGCAAATTTTATCTTGTGCTTTTGATAGGTCTAAACTGCTCGTATTGGTATTTTTGGAGATTTGATTATCTTTGTAGGATGTCTTGTTTAGATCTTGATATGGCGCCAAAAGATGTTTTGGCCTGTGATAATAGCTTTAGAGATGCTGGAGTTTTGACAGATTATTGTTGAAGTCTTCCTTGTTTAGGGCTGATTTTAGAGTGTAGAAAGAAGTAATGACCCAGGGTTATGTTACTTCAGTTTCATAGAGGGTCATTGTTCTTTTGGAGCTCCTAGTAGAGGGGAAGACGGAGTAGCTTGGTTTGGTCGTGTAAACCAAGTGGCTTTGTTGTATTCTCCTTGCATATTCATCGTCTGAAGACCAAGTTGCAGATTGCTTGGAAAGTGACACCTTTGTGAGCAATGATTGCTTGCATGTTGAGGTGTGTGGACCTATACTTGTGGGTGTGGCTCTTGCAAAGTAGCTATGATGTTCTATCATGATGGAAAAGGATTCTTTTAGCTTTTGGGGGGCATTGGAGTTATAGGTTGTAGTTTTAGAGGGATTTGATGTGTGTTACAGAAAACATTTTTCTCATAGAGAGGTAATATTAGCTTTTGGGGTTACACCAAAAGTGTTTTCACCTTGCTAGGAGAGCACTATCTCCTAGCCCCTTGGCAATGCTTCATGGACATATGGATGGCTCAATTTGGGTGGATGCTTGACCTTAATTGGAGTGCTAGCATGGTGTCCTTACCTAGGAGGTTGTTATCCTAATTGACATGTTAACTAAGCCATTGTGTGCACACGGTGGATGAGTTGATTGCATGATTGGGAGAGGTACTTACCAAGGAGGAGGAGCGCTAAACACTTACAGGAGGGCACTTAGCCCTTGGAGCTTTGGACCATGTGATATACACCTTGGAGGTTGGGCACTTGACATAAGGATGCTTGGGTTGAGGATCTATAGGTTAGTTGTGGATCTAGACACATGTTCAGGAGGGACAGGAGCTTAGTGATCACATTGGTACACATGAGAGTATTGTGCACATGACACACATTTAGAGGAGTGCCTTGGATGAGAACACTTGGATGGTAGACCACCGTGGAAGAGGAAGCATTGGACTAACAACTTGTTGGAGAGTGCACCATCTTGGAGGAGGGGTGTTGAGCCCAAAGAGGATCATTCTTAGAGGGTGTTTTGTTTGGGGCTTGATAAACCCTAGTTTGGCACATGTGCATCCTTATATTGTAGAGAACTCCATGTGGGTATGCCTTGTTGATTACTTCTATGGAGTTATGTCCTTGTTTTATGTTAGCCTCCCTCACCTATTGTATATATAAAGGGAGCATAGAACTCATGTATTCATTCATAGTCGTACTTTATCTTTGTACTTGTCTTGGAGAAATCTTGTAAGGAGCAAGATGTTAGGGTTTTTGAGGGAACCCTTAGTGAGAGAGAAGTCTTGTAGGCATGACATTAGGGTTCATGAAGAAACCCTAGTAGAAGACAGTGAGAGAAATGTCTTGGATTTTCTTGGAGAGATTGCTCTTATGTGATGCTTTGATTTGCTTTTATGATTCTAGGGTTTGTGCTATGCATGCGGACACTAGAGAAGAACACGATGTTAAAGATGATGATGGTTTTTATGGTTCTTGTTGTAGCGCTAGGGTTTCTTCCCCAGTAGAAGACATGGAGGGTTCTCTTCAATCTCTCTATTATTCTATGTTGGAGTTGCAGAGCGTGTTTCTTTTAGATAAGTGGAATGCTTGTGTAGACAATACTAAAGTGGATGGGCAAGTTGTAGCATGACTTGTGACTTGCGAGACATGACCAAAATTTTGAATGGTAGTGCAGGAGGTGTGTTCTAGTAGAGAACTTTTTGTAAATGTTCTTTGCTTGGTTGATGATGAAAAGCTTGCAATGGACTATTTCTACAGGCCATGGATATGGCCAAGGAAGCTATCCATCGGTATTGAGGACAAGGGGGAGGAGGGGTTCACTAGATGACAATAGAGTTTTGGGAGAAGTATGGAGTTGTCAATCCTTTGCTTCGCTGAATGGCTGTTCATTTTGCTTTCTTAGGTAATTCTAAACCAAGTTTATATTTTTATTAATGTTAAAATAAATTATGACGTACATACATTTCTTTATTCAAGTTTATATTATTAAAGTTTGATCATGCCATCTCCATTTCTCTACACAAGTGACTAGTTCATGGGCATGCATGTGAAACTGGAGTGAGTATTCATTCCATTTAGTGAAGGGGAGTTACCTCACCTTGCAAAAGGATTAAGATTTGGTTTGTGTTTACTCAATTATTCACCTTCTATCATGGAAATAGGCAACTAACTTGTTGGATCCACTATCATCTGGGATTTTGGTGGTTCTCAGGATGATGGTGATGATGAGTTTCCTTGATGTTAGAAAGCTGTAGTCTTTCCAATGTTGGTCCTAGTCAAGGTGGTGGCATTGGCTTTAACACTTCAGAAGAGCCAACTGATGTGACGGAACCTTGATATTAGTCTATTTGTGAACTGATATATTATTTATGAAATAAACAATGAACATTTAGATATTTGCATTGTTGCAAACTTTCTGCTGTGAATATGAATCATGCTATTGAGAATGGCTTGTTTTTATTGTTTTATTTTTATTCCTATGAACACAATATCTCTGTGTATGTATTTGTAGAAATTTGAGTGATTTGCATTTCTTTTAAGAATTTTTAGTCAGTTTTGCATATTTTTAAAAAATCCTAAAATGATTCTTATTGTGAAACTTGAGAATTTATGTCACCCACATTATACCTGTTTCTCACTTTGTTTCATGTTTCTTGTTTCTGGTAACATAGCCTTTTCCCTTATCCAACACAGGGGCTGGCTGCTAGCTTGATATGACTGGAACCCTCATTCATGTTACCCTAGAACCGGTTGTCTCATTTAGTGCTACAAGACCTTCAGTTCTCCCACACGAGAGTGGGACCTAATTCTCCTTCTCATGGAGAACAAAATGGCAGTTGGATTTACCTTCTCATTTGGCTATTGGATTTTATTACTCATGATGTGGCCAAGGTACTCAGTAACTTGGGTGTTTCATACAACCCTTGTGCCTATGTCTTGTGTGGAGACCAATCCAGGTCAGAGCAGAAACAATACACGTGTACTAGTTAGGTAGTCTATATGAACAACATGGACCTTGCTTTAATCCCTCTATTTTCTCGGTTGTTTTATATCTTTGTTGTGTGATATGCAACATGCGTCAAAATCCAATCAAATGTCAAAGCATTGCATATCTGGATAAATTAAATTTGCCACAATCATAAAAATATATCGTAGCCATCAATTTAGACACGGAAAGTAATTACTCGAGCATAGTACCATCACATCATCATATTAGTCGTGAATTTATTAAAATAACAACAGTATTATAGAAATGCTATACTAATTCACCAAAAGGGTGCGAATGCAGAAGAATGTACTAAAAGATAGATCTCTGGGTCAAAGATGTGATATTGATGCCAACTGAAGTTAAATTATGCAGGTCATTGCTTTTGAACCAGAAAGTTGGGAATTTGACAACTCATTGGCTCTGGATCATGGCTATTGGGAGTAGGACCCTGGAACACCAATTTCTGAAAGACTTTGGAGCGTTTTGTACAGAGTATATATTTTAATATATTATGATGCATATTTATTCAAAAGGAGCATGCAGAATTGCAAATTAGTTACAGAAAATATGAAAACATAGATTTTGTAGGAGATTAAAGATAATCATTGAAGCATCAACCATTTAGTAAACAAATAACATCAACCATCCAGCAATTATAACTTATAGCATTGTCATCAAATGATTAATCATCATATCAACCTTTGAATTTCAAGTTTGAACAGATAACATTTCTCATCAACGAACTGTAATAGATAACATCAAGCATGAAATGAAACAGGGCATCATCAACAGTTCAAACTTCAATTGTCATATAATGCTTACAAAATAGGCCATAAAAGACAAATAATTCTGCTATCTACAAAGCTTAGCCACCTCCCGTGGGCTATGTTAGATTTATATCATTCAAGCAACCATTATGATCTTAGGATCTTTAACTGAGAGAATAACATGCACAGCGATAAAACACAAGCACAACACAAGAGACAAGAGACACAAAGAATTTTCCTCGGGGAAGCCATAAAGGAGAAAACCCCGCAACTTCCTCAGAGATAGAATTAGCACCAATGGCAGTAGCAAAACCCGAAAACATAAAGATGATCTCCACAGCTTCTGTCTCTCTCTCTCACACAGAGAAAGCTTCTCCTCTCTCACTCATGCGCCCCAATGAGTGAGTGTGTGTGTGATAAATAGAGAGACTCACTCTCTATTTATATTCTTCCGTTCACTTGGAACCCACTCCAACATGTCGGCCTCACTTAACAATTACTTACTAGAGCCGACATCTCTAGGAGTGTCTAATAACCCCAGTGCCCCACAACTTGTGGGGACTTTGCCTCCTTCGACCAACAAGGAGGTTTATCCTTAACACAATGGTGGAGACTATTGCCCCGACTTACAATGACTCACCTAGGGTCGACTTCACTAGGATAGTCTAATAACCCTAGGGCCCCACAACTGTGGGGACTTTAACCCTTAACCAATAAGAGGGTTACCCACAATGACTTGACATGACTTTCACATTATAGAAACTTCTCGTAATAAACATCGGGGTATGACATGACTCAAGTACTTTACAATACATCCCGGAATGAACATCGGGTTACAATAGATAAGAAATACAAGTGAATACATTCTGAAGTTACAATTACATCAACACTCCCTCTTAATTAGGAAGGTATTCTCTCGACACAATTTATCAGCACAAGTCTTCTTCTCTGTATCATCTGGGTCATCGTTAAGTCCTCGTCATCTTCAAGTCATCTTCATCTGGATCTGGATCATCACTCGATCTGGATCATCGTCACTGGTTATGGATCATCACTGGACATCATCACTGGATCTGGATCATCACTGCTGGATCTGGATCATCAATACTGAATCTTCACAGGTGCTATCTGATGATTCTTCTCGTCACAGGAAATTCTACAGAGCCAACCCTTTTTCATGCTAGATGTAGGCCTAGCCACCATTTAGGTCTTCGCCCAGCACTTACATCTGATCATGTAGGAACTAATCCTATAATCATATCAGAAAGGCATGCCCAGCACTCACATTTGACCATGTGGGAACCAATCCCACAACCCTGTCAAAAAGGCCCAACACTCACATTTCACACATGCGAGGAACCAATCCAACATGCATGTTCAAAAAGGCTCAACACTTATATTTGACACATGCGAGGAACCAATCCAACATACATGTTAAAAAATGCTCTGCACTTACATCCGACACATGCGAGGAACCAATCCAACATGCATGTTCAGAAGGGCTCTGCACTTACATCTGACACATGCGAGGAACCAATCCAACATGCATGTTCAGAAGGGCGTGCACTCACATCTGACCTGGTAGGAACCAAATCCTACACCCTCGCCAGAATGGCCCCCAGTCCCAGACTGAGCTACCTGGTAACTGACCAGGTGCCTCCATTCCCAAAATGGCAGTTGCCCTTACATCTGTCCTACTCGACAGAATGGCCAACACTCACATCTGACATGGGAGGAACCTAATCCTTTAGCCATGATAGAATGGTTCAGCCCTTACATCTAACCTACTTGTCAAAATGGCTCTCTCAGTCTCGGACTGAGTGTTCCTGGTAACTGACCAGGTACCTCCATTCCCAGAATGGCATTCAACGCTTACTTCTGATCATGTAGGAACCAATCCTATGGTCACATCAGAATGGCTAAGCACTTATATCTGACATGGGAGGAACCAATCCTCACCATGACAGAATGGCTCAGCCCTTATATCTGACCTGCTCGTCAGAATGGCTATGGATCTCAGCACTCATATCTGACATGGAAGGAACCAATCCTCTCACCATGACAGAATGGCTCAGCCCTTACATCTGACCATGGAAGGAACCAATCCTCTCACCATGTCAGAATGGATATGGGTCTCATCACTTTCCCTTGGAGGAAATCTCGATCTGGAGAACACCAAGCTTCTCCCTGAAGTACTCGAACTTCACCCTAGCCAATGGCTTCGTCAACACATTAGCTATCTGTTCCTCCGTCGCAACATACTTGAGCTTCACTGCTCCCCTCTTCACCATATCCCTGATATAGTGATACTTGATCTCGATATGCTTTGACTTGTCATGGAACACTGGATTCTCTGACAACTTCACGCAACTCTGGTTGTCACAATGTATACAAGTAGCATCCATCTGGAGATCAAATAAATCCGACAGTAGCTTCCGTAGCCATACTGCCTCACAACTAGCTGAACAAGCTGTGACATACTCTGCTTCAACTGTACTTAGTGCCAGACAGGATTGCTTCCTGCTAAACCAAGAGATCACACCTGATCCCATATTGAAGCAACTCCCTGAAGTGCTCTTCCTATCGATGGCACTACCTGCCCAATCTGAATCAACATAATCCTCCAGGTTAATCTTCTGATTCGCCTCGTACTTGAGCCCATAATCAATTGTACCCCTTAGGTACCTCAGAATATGCTTTGCAGCAATCAAGTGAACATGTCTCGGATCTGTCAAGAACTGGCTCAAGGTGTTCACAGCAAAGCAAATGTCTAGTCTCGTGTTCGTCAGATACATCGAGGACCCAATCATCTGACGATACATCGTAGCATCAACCGTCTCTGATGAAGCATCACTTAATAGCTTCAGGTTCGATGCCATAGGTGTAGCCATATCCTTGTAGTCCATCATCCTGAACCTCTTCAGGATCTCTACTGCATACTTCCCTTGTCCGACAAAGATTCCATCCGCAATCTGCCACACCTCCATGCCTAGAAAAATAGTGCATTGACACATAACAGGAGCATCACTGATCTTTCGCCTTCAACCTTGAAGCAAAGGTTGGAATCCACTTTACTCTCAGTAAAGCCTAGAGTCATCAGTAATCTATCCATCCTGTCGTACCATGTCGAACCTCAGGATATTCTGTAGTCACTCCCTTTGAAGCAGAGCATCATTCTCCCTCTGTCTTTCGTGCTCTATGCACTGAAACATTCTGAACCGGAATGACAAGTAGCTTCCTCTGCTACTAGTATCCGTCTAGGATCATTGGATACCAAGATCCTCTATATTGAACTTTGATCTTCAACCTTGTAGCAAAGGTTCAGGTCTTCATCAAGCTCCTTATGTATGTGTTATTCCATGGGTGTCTTCTGAGCTCGTACAAGGCCTTCTTTCATTTGCACACATGATTCTTCCTGTCATGTGTATTTTAGTGGCTGCAAATGTCTCTTTGTAGTCTATGCCTCGAGCTACGAATCTTGCCATGTATCCCACGATGTTTCCATCTACTGCATGATGGAACTACGAACTTCTCTTCATGTATCGATACTGCATCCTAGACATAATTCTTCTTGAACTGGTCTTCCCTTTCTTCTTGGAAGATTCTGCATCAATGATGTTGTTGTATTCGTCATATTATTTTTCATCTTTGAACTGTCGTCACTTGTTCTTCGGAACAAGTCTCATTCTTCTTTGCTTGCAGGCGATTATGTATGCGATCTTTCCTACAAGTCAAATGTAGTTGTATGGTTAGAACTATTTCATAAGGTATATTCATAATGAAAAAATTCTTATGCATAAATATATGATCATGCAACTACTTTAGTCAATACAACATCCATCCATATCTCATGGAAACTTTCTAGATGCCTTCCATCTCTACCAGGACAACATTGAGATTGTGCACTAATCCAATATGTCAGCAAAGAGGTTTCATTCTAGATAAGCAGCAATGGAGAGTTGTATAGCACCATGAACTACTTACCCATCACATGCATATTAGTAGTAAACTGTCATTAATGCAAACATTCTATCATGCATAATGTATCAACTGAATAGAAACAAATGCATAAAAAACAATATCATGAAATGACAATTGAATACTTATCTTTATTTGTTTCGTGGATAGAGTCTTTCTTGAGCCTTCTGCTTCATCATCTTCTTCATTCATGACTTCATCATTTCTTATCCAAATGCTCAAGATGGATAAGAGGTTCTTCAAGAATGGAGTCCTTCATATTCCTCATCGCTTGAGGGATCTTCTTTGGATGGTGAAATCTTGATGTTCAGTTGCTCCCATCTTTTCTTCTCTTATGAGTTGAGCTTCTTCTTTTTCCTAGAGTTTGCTGAAAGTAATCACTTCCTTCTGGCACACATTCATCGAATGAATGAATCCCATGATCCTAGGAGACCATTCAAAGTGGCTATCACCACTTCTTCTTCTACTGCTTCAAGTTGTTCTGCATTCCGGATCTTCACATTCTTCACCTATTTTCTCAAGGCCATCTTTTGATTTATGTTATTCCCTTCAGATAGCTTGGTCAAGGAATCAAATATCTCTTTCGGTGTCTTTAAGGGAGACACTTGTGGTACAAGTTGATCCATGACTGAATCAACCATGATCTTCTTGGCCTTGACCAAGTTCTTCTTGTGAGGGGCTTTGAGCCTCATCTCCCTCTGGAACTTGAACTTCTCTACTCATGTAGGTGTCCAATTCATTTTCTTCAGAGAGATCAAATACTCCCATGCTTGGAAGTTGTCAACTTCACCAAGCTCATCATCAAGCTGATGTGATAGATCACTTTGAAATGAGAACCTCAAATGAAAATAGCAAAAGATTAGATCTTACTGATTTGAGGTGTCCGTCTTGGTTTCGGAGCTGGCTGATCTAGGGTTTGTCAGAGAAACCCTAATTTTCAAAACTTGGAATCTTTCAGATCTGATTGGTTAGAAAGATAGATCTCTTCAAATGGAGCTGTCCAATGTATTCCTTTTCTAAAAACAGTGGAGGGAAGCTCCCGAAACAGGAAGCCCTAGTTTTCCAATTTCTTCTGCATAAATGCCTTTCATTGTTTCTGTGATATCTCTGAAATTACTGCTCCTTTGTGTTTGAAATTTCACAATGCGGTAACCTTGCATGTCTCTGATCCAACACCACAGGTTTCATCAGAATTGGTTTCACCAATTGGGATTTATGATCATTTTCCCAAGGTGACCTGTTACAGGACTGTTCAGAACAACGCAGTTGTACAGACTGCCACATGTCACTGGTTCATCTTCTGAGTCTGAAACTTGGACCACAGAAAGTACAGTCCGTTCCCTTTTTGGAAAATCTTCAAGAATTCCATTTGGACATTTGTAGCCCAAGATATATCAATTCTCCCCAGCTGTCCTGTTTATGGATGAATTCTGGAAGAGGCTGGAACCCTAACTTGGAGGGATCATATCTCCAAGATTATAGCGAATTTGAGGCTGATTTTTGGGCACAGTGTAAATTACAATCTTCGGCCTTTGCAATTTTCAGCGCTTGAACCTTCGCCAATCTCGAGATATAGTGAATGTACCAAAACTTAGCAGTTTTAGTATTTTAGAGTTTTTTCAGCTCGGGGTCAAACTAGGGTTTGACTTTCCCAGAGTTTCACCCAACCAAAAATATTGATCCAGGTCTCTAAACTTCGATTTTGATGAGGAGAGAAATCCTATGCCGGGATCACTCAAAAATTTCTCTTCTGTAAGAAGCCCTAATTTCCCGCACCAAAACTGAAAATGCTCGGAATCGAATTTCGCTTCAACAGAAAGATGCGCCCTTCAATGGAGAGTCAGCCTAGCATAATTTCGCTGATGGATTGTGGAGAGAGACCCAAAAGGTAAGAAGCCCTAGCTTCTGCAGCTGCACAATGTCTTCTTCTTAGGTTAGCTCTGATACCATGTTAGATTTTTATCATTCAAGCAACCATTATGATCTTAGGATCTTTAACTGAGAAAATAACATGCACAACAATAAAACACAAGCACAACACAAGAGACAAGAGACACAAAGAATTTTCCTCGGGGAAACCATAAAGGAGAAAACCCCGCAATTTCCTCAGAGATAGAATCAGCACCAATGGCAGTAGCAAAACTCGAAAACATAAAGATGATCTCCACAACTTCTGTCTCTCTCTCTCACACCGAGGGAGCTTCTCCTCTCTCACTCATGCGCCCCAATGAGTGAGTGTGTGTGTGATAAATAGAGAGACTCACTCTCTATTTATATTCTTCCGTTCACTTGGAACCCACTCCAACATGTCGGCCTCACTTAACAATTACTTACTAGAGCCGACATCTCTAGGAGTGTCTAATAACCCCAGTGCCCCACAACTTGTGGGGACTTTGCCTCCTTCGACCAACAAGGAGGTTTATCCTTAACACAATGGTGGGGACTATTGCCCCGACTTACAATGACTCACCTAGGGTCGACTTCACTAGGATAGTCTAATAACCCTAGGGCCCCACAATTGTGGGGACTCTAACCCTTGACCAATAAGAGGGTTACCCACAATGACTTGACATGACTTTCACATTATAGAAACTTCCCGGAATAAACATTGGGGTATGACATGACTCAAGTACATTACAATACATCCCGGAATGAACATTGGGTTACAATAGATAAGAAATACAAGTGAATACATTCCGAAGTTACAATTACATCAACAGGCTAGTAGCAACGGGTTTTTCTGGGAGCGTGCTCCCCTCCAAAGTGAGGTTTGGGAGCAGGAGCGTGAGGAGTGGGGAGATACTTCCCCACAGCTAGGTCTTGGATGTCACAATCTTGATGTACATTGTACAGCAACATGCATATTGATTTATGATTCATTTTCATTTAAAAAATCTAGAAGTTGGAATTTCATTTGCAGGGGAACCAAATAAAAATCCTAGAATTGTGCAGTAACACCAGGGAGAACAAATTCTGGCTGTAACAAGTCAATAGAAATTTTTGAATTCAATAGCTATTTCTTCTATGCTTTGTTTTCCTCCAGAATGTACCAAAATTAAAAATATGACTATTCATACTGGAGTAGGTTGCTTCCCTTAGAATACAAAAATATGCAGGATGCCCTTACAAAATATCTGAAATTCCCTCACTCAAGAGGTTGCTACAGAAATTATGGAAGGTGGCTCCTTTCTGGAGGGAAAAGTCAATAAAACCATTCTCGAAATAAAAAATGTATTATAGGCAATGTGACATCTATGAAATATGACGCCTCACCAGAAATATAAAGATCCTCTAGTACTGCATAGTAGATGTGGAGATATGCAGACTAGATAAGGGTGAATTAGAGTTTCTGAGGGGCATTTAACGTAGTGACCAATCTTTCTACCCCGAGGTTGGTTTACCTCATGTTTTTTCCCTAGTTTGCCCCACTTGTGTCATGGCAGACCCTGTTTGCCCTTGATAATGGGGTCGGCTGACTGTCTTCTTCCCCTCAAAGGAAATCACCCTCTCAGAATTTTTGCCTTTATGTTGCAACTAAAATAGTAAAATCTGATTATGATCTCGAATATCATACTTGTTTGATGCTCACTAATCATTCACTCATCTTTTTTTTTCTGCATCAAAATTAGTTCCATCATTTTTGTGTCATGTAATAGAGAACTGTGTTGTTCTATCTTTGCTTACTAGCTCATAGTAGCCTACCTTTTAGGCATTTCTTTTATTAAAAGATATACCACTAGAGAACTGTACACATTACAATTAACTGCAACACTAGAGCAGTGTAACATCTAAGTTGTGTTCGTCTGGCAGGAAGCCTCTTGACTTCTAATTATCGATAAAAGGTTTGTGGCTTCTCCCATTTCATGATCCTTCACCTCAGTTTCTTATTCCACTTGACCAGCCTTTGGTCTAACCATTATTTCTTACATAATCAGGGTTTATCATAATACTAATTATTGGCCAATCATCACCTATCATAGTTCTGACTTGTGTTAAGAAGGTTTCTGCATGCATGATAGAATTATTTTGTGCTTACTAGAATTAGGACAAAAGGAGAGAAAATCCTACAGAAAATCTTGTTTATAAAAGTAGCATGATTACAATGAAGCTATTATATATAATTTTTATGTATAATCTATGTTGATAATTTTGAATCCATATTTATTGTCTTTGAGTTATTGTGATTTAACTTTCCATGATAAGTAAGAGCATAGATACATACAGAGATATCCAATTGGCCTGGCTTTAATTAGATTCTCTCAAGTATACTAGTATGATGAATAAAGCATGTGGAAATAGACAACTTCAGACATATCCTGATTAGCTAGATTTGGATCTCATGATGTTAACTAAGGTCTATTTTCTCTTTTAGCACATCAATGGATTGAGGCTGTAACAGAAAGAAATCACACTTATTGTCACTTCTTGATATCATCCCAACTGTCAAGGACTTAAACTACTTGATCATCAACTGTTTCATTACCATTCAATACAACCTTACCAACTGGGTCATAATTGTTTGCCATGACTTTAGTGCACTTTTTCATTGTATATCACATGGCATATTTGCTACTTCTACTTTAGTGCCATTATGAACTGTAGGCTGTAGCAGCATGGATATACCATTTTGCTAGCTGAGAACAGTTAATTTTCAGTGCTTTGTGAACCAATATGTCAGAGTTGGTTTAATGATTGCTTGTCTTTTAGCCTGTGTCTGGGATCTCTATACGCATCATTTGATCGCTAAGTTTTAGGTCCTACTTTTCAAGCAAATTATGCTGATGGGAATTATTTACTTTACAGGTTGCTGTCAAAAAATTAAAAGTTTGGAGTATCAAAGCTGAAGTGGAGTTTACGGTAGAAATCGAGATTCTCGGTCGACTTAGACACAAAAATCTATTGAGCTTGCGTGGATATTGTGCGGAAGGCAAGGAACGTCTCATTGTTTATGATTACATGCCAAACTCAAGTCTGCATGCACATTTACATAGCCGATATTCTAGAGCATCCCTTCTTGATTGGCCCAAAAGAATGAACATAGCAATTGGATCTGCAGAAGGTTTAGAGTAAGTGCCTCTCTCTTTGTTCTTTTCTTGGTTCATTTATCTAACAGACTTTGCTTTCTTGGAAGGAAATATGAAAGCTGATGAAAGGCAATTGTTCATTTGGGTAATGTCTAGTAGGGATATAAGGATCAGATACTTTATCAGCCCTATATGTAAATGTTAGAATTGACAAAACTTGATAATAATTTATAAACCCTCTTATTTCAATTGCTTGGCATCCTGGAACTTTGCAGAGTTGACACTGATGTGATTGGGTACTGAACTCACAAATTGTCTTGTTTTCTACCCCTTAAGCATGCGTTTAGAGTTAATGCTTCTCTGCTGTCTGTGTTTATTGCCTCTTGCAGATACCTTCACCATTATGCAAACCCTCATATAATTCACAGAGATGTCAAGTCGAGCAATATACTGCTAGATTCAGACTTTCAAGCACAGGTTGCTGACTTTGGTTTCGCTAAACTTATACCAGATGGTGCAACACACGTGACCACCCGAGTTAAAGGGACTTTAGGTTATCTCGCCCCTGAATATGCTATGTGGGGAAAAGCTTCTGAAAGTTGCGACTTGTACAGTTTTGGAATCTTGTTACTGGAACTTGTGAGTGGAAAGAAACCATCAGAGAATATGGTGCCAGGTGCAAGGTGTACTCTTGCTGATTGGGCAGTGCGTTTGGTTTCAGAGGGAAGATATGATGAAATAGTAGATCCAAAGACACAAGGGAAATATAACATAGAGGAATTAAAGCGAGTTGTTCATGCTGCAGTAGCTTGTTCTCACACTTCTCCCGGGCAGAGACCGACAATGCATGAAGTAGTTGGATTCCTTAAGGGGGAATTGGACGAGAAATTATTTAAAGAAAGAACTCATAAACGTGCAAAAAATTCTAAGTTAGATACTGTAAAATATGAACACAAATTACTTGAAGCAAATGAAAGTTCTGGGTCAAGTTCAGCAAATGCATCACTGGAAGATGGGGCAAAAGGGAAAACTATTGCGAGTTCAAGTTTTGATGTTGAGACACTTGCCCGATAATAAGAACAGGACAGTTGGTTTGCCAACAAAATTTGACCATCAGAGATGCTGAATATCTCTTGTACTGCGGCTTATTTTTGAGCCTTTGTGGGTTCTTGTCCTGCCCTTCTAATGATTTTAGAAATGAAGGACTGGAAGCTGATGTATTTCTATTTAACTACTGCAAGGCTATGAGTAATGCCCCTCAAATTAATTTTAACAGAATGAAAATTTCAAGTTTTCTCATTCACTCTCTGGAACTGTCTTGTCCTCGAGGTGATTCTGTACTGTAAAAGTGAGCAATTAGGATGGAAGAAAAGTGTGAACCTTTGTATGTAGAGTCTAGACTGTAACTCAGTTAGGAAGAAGAAACTATGGTAAGTGGTTGCAGTTGAACAGACTGAATGCTACTGTAACTTTGCACTTGACCAAATAGCAAAATTTTTTAGTGATGTTTCTTTTGACAATTTATTTCATTATTTTTCTCCCCCATTTACAGAATTTTGCAAAATTTGTAAGCGTGATGTGCAAGTTGTATATTATAAGTATTCGAAGATGTTTTATTGAAGATAAATTTGTCTATTACTGCTTTATCTGGGATTTTGAAACTTGCATGAACAACTAAGGTTACTCGAGTGGCAAAATCTGAGCACAGGCCAATGTTCTTTTCTAGATATCTCTGTAACTATGAGTGGAAGTTTGGTTTAAGCTGGGGCTTTGACATTTGATTTTGACTTGTTTATGTTGGCAAACTTTCTTCATTACCTTATCATGTAAAGGGAGATATAGACAAGGAAATTGTCACTCCATCTCCTTTTGATCATGTAGCAAATCCAGAGCCACTTTTTCCATGGTATTTTCCTTCTTTTGAAAACAATCACATTGGTTTTTATTGTGTAAGACTAAGTGCAATTTGTGACCATCATAGCAATATTGCACATTGCATAGTAGCTCGTGATTATCCAATGTTACATATCTCTATCTCCTGGTGGAGATAAGAAGATAACTTTATTATTTCCCATGCGACCTGTTACCCCATATCCTGTAAGAGTGACTAGATGATTTTTGCACTTATGATTTTGATCACAAACAATAGTTCCACAAAGGAGACTGATTTATGTTTTGCTCTAGATGCACTTTAGCATGTTTCAGAGGACAGATCAGGGTGATTTATTTCGATGGAGTTGGTGTCAGATGTACTCCAGTGCTATGCCATATGTTCCTTCTCCATATGTTTGATGATTTTTCTCTATGATGGATCATGATTTTGGTGGTCGATGGTGTTAATCTGTAATGGCTCATAACACTCTAAATTGTTTTCTCTTGCTTGTGTGTTCATAATTTACCTTTAGATAAGTGTGTCATTCTGTTGGTTGGGGCGTGTCCCTAGTGGCCAATAGCCTTGTTCCCTATGTCTCGTGATCTTAAAAAAAACAGGAAGAGACTAAGCAAATTCAAAAAGAAGAAAAAGGGAAAATAAAAAAAGTTTCAAGAGGCACACATGTGGAATCAAATAAATTATTCTTATATCAAGAAAGCTATGTTAAAAGGCCTTTTACTCACTCATGCTATATGACTATGAGCACTCATCACAGTCCTCTTTTCCGTAGTACTACATTCATGCCATCATCTATATCTAACTTAGGTCCTAGAAAACAAATCTTACATGTAATTTGGGTTAATAATTGCTACACCATGGTCGAACTAGGCAAAGTGATAAAAATTGAAAGTCATTGAGCTATCATACAATATCATTTGATGATCACTAGATATCTGATTCCTTGCATAACCTCACATGTGGAACCCCTAGCTCTAACATCTAGATAGATGAGAAGTTAAGATGGCACGTTCCACCATGGAGAAGGGTCCTAAACCCAAATAACACACCTTTTTAACTCATACTTGGCAAAGCATTGAAGATTGGAGGGAATGTTCTTGCTTGGGGTCCATGTGCCACACACGTGGCTTCATTTTGACTAAGCGTCCACTTGAAAGGGGTTCCTCTCCACTTTAGGGAGGACATTGGCACACATTTTCATGTTTGAGTTGGAGTTTACCATTTACCATAGAACACCTTCCTTATTTGGGCCACACATGCCACTCACTCATGATTTGAGGAGATGCATACGAGGAGGGTGCATCCCACTTGGAGGAGGCTTTTGTTGGGTAGCCTATATTTGGCAATGCTAGCATTATTTTATGTATTGTTGGCCCTATCCTCTCAAATTGAAATTAGTTGAGGGATAGTGATTGTTTATGGACTCCTAGATTAAATCCAGGGTTTTAGGCTTTGATATTATTATTTTATTGGAGGATATTTTGAACTTAAGCTCCTCCTATTGTAATCTTTGCTAGGAGGTGTGGAGAGAATTCTTTTGTTATTGTATTTTGGTCTGAGTTTTGTAAATAGTTAATTGGAGTGCTCCATTGGAGAATTTTGGTGCTTGATGCTTAATACATGGATGTCTTCAATTGTTGGTCTTGATAATAATCGGGTACGATATATCCTTATTGTTTTGGATGCTTGTCGATAAATGGTTATTGGTTTGCATATTCTCAAATCTGAATATGTGTTGCTCTTAGTTTTTTTTTACACTATTGTTTCAAAGATCATTGGAAATATTTAACCGTAGGATTTTCCCTATGGAGATTTCTGAAGTAGATTTAGCTATTAAGGAATAGAATTTGGTTCAAGTCATTCAACTCTATCTATTCTTAAATCACCAAACCTCTATGAGACCCTCAATTGACTCCATTTTCCCATTTGGACTTACTAGGCACCAGTCATAGCTTTTATGCCCCTTTAAAATCTTAGTTCAACTTTAATTTCCTGTATAAATAGAGCTGGAAATTTTTGTTTCCTGCAGATTGGTAGATGGCATGTTAGATTCACCTCAGTTCATAGTTGAAAATTGTCTTTACTAAATCTGCTTTAAAAAACAGATTTCAAAGTGTCATTGAAGCTTGATTTATTGGGTTAAATTTTTTAGACTAGCAAGTGATATAAATCTCAAGATCTATCCTAAGTTAAAATGTTAAAAATTTCTGTTCTACAAATACTAATTGCAAGTTTTAACAAGTGAAATTAGCAGCAACACTGCTTATTACCTGCCTCTTAACAAAAATAAAAATAAAATTAGACAACTTACAAAAAAAAAAATTTCTTGCATTGATAATAAAAACAATTATTAAAAAACAAATATAATTGCATGGTATAATGGTAAAAATGTATAACTCAAGATTATAGTGATTTGTAACTTCAAGTATATATATATACATGTAATTTGGGTTAATAATGTCTACACCATGATCGAACTAAGCAAAGTGATAAAAATTGAAAGTCATTGAGCTATCATACAATATCATTTGATGATCATTAGATATCTGATTCCTTGCATAACCTCACACGTGGAGCCCCTAGCTCTAACATCTAGATAGGTGAGAAGTTAAGATGGCACATTCCACCGTGGAGAAGGGTCCTAAACCCAAACAACACACCTTTTTACTCATACTTGGAAAAGCATTGAAGATTGGAGGGAATGTTCTTGCTTGAGGGGTTCACATGCCACACATGTGGCTTCATTTTGACTAAGCCTCCACTTGAAAGGGGTTCCTCCCCACTTTAGGGAGGACATTGGCACATATTTTCATGCTTGAGTTGGAGTTTGACCAATTCCCATAGAACACCTTCCTTATTTGGGCCACCAATGCCACTCATGATTTGAGGAGGGTGCATCCCACTTGGAGGAGGTTTTTGTTGGGTCGCCTATATTTGGCAATGCTAGCATTATTTTTTGTATTGTTGGCCCTATCCTTTGATAGTGATTGTTTATGGACTCCGAGATTAAATCCATGGTTTTAGGCTTTGATATTATTATTTTATTGGAGGAGATTTTGAACTTAAGCTTCTATGTAATGTCCTCTTCTAATTAAGCACTAAAACATCTGCTAACCTACTTAATTCCCATAGGTTTGAGCGGGTATTGCATAAGAGGGAATTGATTGGGGACATTTGGTACTTAGAACAGATCGGGACATTCATTCAGTATTAAAGTCATCAGTTGGATAAAAGAAGCCTTATTTCTTTAGGCTTAAAAGTCAATATCAAATTAGAATTGCATGCATGCAAAAGGGAAGGGTTATTGGACTAAAGGAACTATCTATTATTATTGTTGTTGATTTGGAGCTTTTGAGCAGAACACAATGTGCAACTGCGATAGTTGGGGTTGAAGACGATGTCTTTCGCTAACGAGGGTTCGATAGTGAAACTATCTGCCCTAATCTCTTTCAGGATAGACCATCCAAGTTTATCAACAACATTCATCGTATTCATCCATATCTAGCGATTCAGTATCCACCGAAAGATTATTTGCAGATTCATGTGTGCCGTTGGGGTTTAACTGGAAAAATCCAAGGTATTCACTGGGTCTCTGAATCCCGGTTTATCTTTTGTATATTGGCATCACCTTCACCAACAGGGTCACTCCACTGCATTGGGTGATCACCAGCTTCCGGTTTGCTCATCCAGAGCATTTATCAGCAGATTTGAGGTTGGGGGGTGTGAACACCAGACTGGTAAACCAATTTGCTAGGGCTCTTGGAGAGGTCAAAATCTCTGCATGCTCCGGTCATTCTCTCCAGCATGGGAAGATCTACATCTCGACAAATTCTTAGCCCCATCAGGCTTCTCCTTCACCAAAAATGTCAGCTTTAGCTGAGGAGAGGGTTTCGTGCTGCTGGATGGTAACACCGGGAAGGAAGCAATATTACTTCACCAGCTCAGCTTTATCTGCATGCGTCTTATCTCTGGAGCATCTTCAGCTTGATTATTAGTGGTAAGTGTTTTCCTTCTTCCTATAATTCTCTGTCCTAGTTCAACTATAATTTATGGCCATTAGCACGACACCTCGCATGCACATTTTAATTCAGTATTATTGTAAATCTTGAGGCTACAAGCAAGCCCTAGAATAGAAAACAGTAGAATGTTAGTATTTGGGATATTACAGTAGTATCAGAGCATGTTCCTTTCCAGCTGTGGGCTTGAACATGAGAAGTAAATGAATACGAAAGAAGACACTTTTGTAACCTATAGGAGAAAGAAGGGTAGGTACACGGAAGATCAGGAATTTGAGGATATCCAGCTAGAAGATACCAACTCAGACATGGACCCAATAGGTATACACTTTGGCAGAGAGAAAGGAACAGGAGAAGAGGAAGACATGATGGAGTTTTGCAGCTTGGTAAACACATTGCATGACCTAGCTAAAGGGAAAATGAAGTATTGCATGCAATAAACAGACTGAATTCGAAACCAGAACCAGGTCATAGCAGTATACCTCTCTCACCAGCAGATAGAGGGTTTACAAGCAGTAGTGGGAAGCATGCATACATTAATATGCAAAACACACCCCATATATATAACAAACCTTCCAATAGAAATACTATGCCTCACTTCCTAACAGATGCAGTAGCAGGACCAGTCATGCCAGTAGAACCTAGTGAACCATTTGGATCCTATTTACAGGAATACAGGGGTTTGAGAGATGATTTCCATGCATCCATGTCTTTCTTATACTTCTGCAATATGAAAAGTAGGAACTGACCCAGGAATTTTAGCAGAGGGTTTAACAAGAATTATGAGTTGCAGAAAACCTTGGGTAGATTGACCATCCCAAACTTTGACAGGGCTCGCAGAGGTTTAGCGAGAATATGGGTTCAGAAGTTGGATACTTACTTCCAACTCAACCCCATGACAGAGACATATGCCATTAAATTGGCTACACTACACATGGATGGAGAGGCTCATGAGTGGTGGTACCACATGCTAGTGATATTGGGTCACAACACCATCCGTTCCTATAGTGAGTTCACACAGAAGCTCATGGAGCGATTTGACAGGAGGGACCCAAAGATACACTTTAGAGAGTTGGCTCAACTCAAACATACAGATAGTGCCGAGGCCTTCATTTTAGAGTTTCAGAGAGTCACTGTTATGGTGATAGATGTGTCGGAGAACAAGTTAATTATGTTATTTTTAGAGGCCTTGACAAAACCACTTCGGGGATGGGTAAAAGCCTACAAACCGTCCACCCTACAGGATGCGATCAACGGAGCTAGAGATCTACAAGATTAAGTTCCGAAGAACAGGTTTCCACTTAATACCAACTTTCCAATTAGAGATAAAGACAAAAAACCTTCCCAACAGGAAACACTAAAGAAATCTTGGTTGGACGACGACACAAGGAAAGATTTGAGACAAAAGAAATTATGCTTCACTTGTCAGGAACCATGGGTTCACTTTAGATAGATACACTTTAGAGAGTTGGCTCAACTCAAACAGATAGATAGCGCCGAGGCCTTCATCTCAGAGTTTCAGAGAGTCGCTGTTATGGTGACAAATGTGTCAGAGAATAGGTTAATTATGTTATTTTCAGAGGCCTTGACAGAACCACCTTGGGGATGGGTAAAAGCCTACAAGCCGCCCACCATACATGATACGATCAACAGAGCTAGAGATCTACAAGATTCAGTTTTGAAGAACAGATTTCTACTTAAGACCAACTTTCCAATTAGAGATAAAGACATAAAACCTTTCCAACAGGAAATGCCAAAGAAAACTTGGTTGGACGACGACACAAGGAAAGATTTGAGACGAAATAAATTATGCTTCACTTGTCAGGAACCATGGGTTCCATGCCATAGGTGCTCAGGGAATTCCAAGGCCCACTATATAAAGATCTATTCAGAGAGTGAAGGGGAGGAGTCCAAACATGAAACAACGGAGGAATTGAGGGAAGTAGAGGAGGAGTCACTCCAGGGAGATACACCAGAGGGAGTTATCGCTACATTATCTGTAGTACCTAGGTTTCATACTCTCAGGGTTAGAGGAGTAGTACAGGGCCACAGGGTAGGAGTGTTAAATGATGGGGGAGCAACCCACAATTTCATTGATGCAGCATGGGTGGCCAAGTGGGGTATTTCGACAGAGAAGTTTGAGGGATTCACTGTAGTGGTAGAAGAAAATATTAGCATGGAGTGCAACTATTGGATTCCTAAACTGAATATCACATTAGGAAACTACCATATGACATACTCATTTTATGTGGTGAATGTGGCAGATACAAATGTAGTATTAGGTGTCTAATGGCTCTATTCAATAGGAAAATATACTACAGATTATAGGTTGATGTAAATAGAATTCCAAGGACTAGATGGAAAACGGGTAGTTTTGAGGGGCATGAATACTTATCCCCCCAAACCAGTATCATCACAGAGAATGGAGGCCGTACTCAGATAGGGTGACATAGAATGGTCAACAGAATGCTTGGTCACTTTTATAAAACCTCCATAGAACAACACCCAACATCCAACATATATTCATGCACTATTGTAGAAACATGAGAAGGTATTTCAGGATATTCCAATAGGTAGACCACCAGATAGGGTATTTGAGCATATTATTGAGTTGGAGGAGGGAACACAGGCAGTCATAACCACTCCATATAGGCATCCCAAAAGATACAAGGATGCGATCGAGAAGACGATCAAGGAATTACTAGAACTAGGATATATTCGGCTGAGTTTTAGTCCCTTTGCATCATTAGTGGTCTTAGTTAAAAAGAAAGATGGCACATTACGAATGTGTATTGATTATAGAGCACTCAACAAGAAGACCATAAAAAATGGGTATCCCATCCCCATGATTGATGAACTAATGGACGAGCTACGAGGTGCAAAATACTTTTCAAAGATAGATCTTCGATTAGGGTACCATCGGATCTGAGTAAGGGATCAAGACATTTCCAAAACAACTTTTCATTGCCACTATGGTCACTATGAATTCTTAGTCATTCCTTTTGGACTCACCAATGCTCTAGCCACCTTCCAGTCTTTCATGAACCACACTTTCAGGGCTCAGTTACGGAAGTATTTGCTAGTATTCTTTGACATTTTAATTTACAACAAAACTTGGGAGGAACATCTGAAACACTTAGATGAGTTATTGAGAATTCTAGAAGAGCACTCGCTTTACATGAAGATGTCTAAGTGTGAGTTTGGCATGAAGGAGATGCTGTAACTAGGACATATAATTAGTGCAGAAGGGGTATAGGTTCATATGGAGAAGATTAGCGGCTATCTGAGATTGGACTACACCAAAGACAGTTACCGAACTGAAGGGATTTTTAGGCATTTGCACATATTACAGGAGGCATGTTAAGGGATTCTCTCAATTCAACACATCACTCACCGATCTCACAAAAAATGGGCATTCACATGGACAAAATTGGTACAACAAACCTTTGAGAAAATGAAAACAATAATGAGTTCTTTCCTAGTTTTGGCACTACTGGATTTCTCACAGCCATTCATAGTGGAATGTGATGCTTTAGAAGAAGGACTAGGGGCAGTTCTAATGCAAAACCATCACTTGATTGCATTTGAAAGACGGAAACTGAAAGACTATGAATGCCACTACTCCATATATGACAAAATGATGCTAGCCATCTTACATGCATTAACTAAATTCAGACAGAATTTGGTGGGAAGCAATTTTAAAATCAAGACAGATCATAATAGTCTCAAATACTTCTTGGAGCAAAAAGAATTAAATGAGCGCCAACAAAAAATGGGTTAGTAAGGTACAAGCTTATGATTTTGAAACAGAGCATGTCAAGGGTAAGAACAATGTAGTAGCTGATGCTGCTATCTAGACGAACAACTTCATTATCCCTCATGAGTATAGCCATGGATTTGAGGTCTTTTCTCTTATTAGAATACTCCAAAAACAAATTTGCTTATGAGTTATTGGATGGATAGATCCAGGATGATAGGTACATAATCATTGACGACATCATCTATTACAAAGGTAGGATATAACTCGTCCTGGAATCAACTTTAAAGAGGAAGATCATACATGCATCGCATGACTCACCATTATCAGGGAATCAGGGGTTCTTGAAAACCTACAGACAGATCCGAGAGAGGTTCTCATGGAAGGGCCTCAAAGGGGGGGGGGTAATACAACACGTTCGAGAATGCAGTCTCTTCCAGTAGAACAAGATCGAACACTCTCATCCTGTAGGGTTACTTCAACCATTACCGATACCGGAGCAGAAATGGAAAAGCATCTCGATGGACTTCATTATAGGGTTACCCAAGGTACAGGGAAAATACTGCTGATATGTAGTGGTAGATTGATTGATCAAATTTGCTCACTTATTTGCTATCTCTTCTGATTATTCAGCATCGCAAGTAGCCGAGTTATTTTTCATAGAGGTTTTCAGACTACATGGGCTACCCAAAACCATTTTCAGTGATCGTGACAGTAAATTCACCAGTGCTTTCTGGTAGGAGCTATTCAGATTGGTAGTGACAGAACTTGCTACAAGCACAAGTTATCATCCCCAGAGTGACGAACATACAAAGATTATCAACAAGTGAATTGAGGGGTATTTGAGAAACTATGTAGTAGGGCAACAAAGGACATGGATTAAATGGCTACACTTAGGAGAGTACTGCTACAATACTACCCACCACATGTATATTAAAATGACACCTTTCAAGGCTCTATATGGCTATGAGGCACTGAACTTTGTAGGCTTGGATTTTGGAGACAACAGGGCACCAAAGGCCAAAGATTGGGTACAGGAAAGTCAAGATATTCTCAAGGTCCTGGAGGAGAATCTACAGGCAGCATAGAATCAACATAATATATATGCAGATAGACACAAGATTGGAAGGAGTTTTGAGGTAGGAGCTCTGGTATATTTATGGCTACAACCTTACATGCAATCTTCCCTCTAGAAAAAAAGAGCGGAAAAACTAAAACCTCGTTTCTATGGTCCTTACAAGGTAGTTAGGAAGGTTGGAGAGGTAGCTTATGAACTAGAACTCCCAGAGGAGAGCAAAATTCACAATTTGTTTCATGTGTCCAATCTCAAGAAAACAATAGGACAACACATTGCTCCATCCACTGAGTTGCCTCGTTTACATGACGAAGGGCTTTTGGCACCGATTCTAGAGAGAATCCTACAGGTGCGAGAAAGGAAACTCTGAAACAGGGTGATTTGAGAGTACTTGGTAAAATGGAAAGAATTACCTATGGAGGATGCCACATGGGAGGGAGAGCAAGTGTTGCAACATCCTAGTTTGCAGTTGCTTAAGGACAAGCAATTTCAATGGGGAGGATTGTAATGTCCTCTTCTAATCAAGCACTAGAACACCCACCAACCTACTTAAGTCCCATAGGTTTGAGCAGGTGCTGCACAAGAGGGAATTGACTGAGGATATTTGGTACTTAGAACAGATCGGGACATTCATTCAGTATTAAAGTCACCAGTCGGATAAAATAAGCCTTATTTCTTTAGGTTAAATTAGAATTGCATGCATGCAAAAGTGAAGCATAAACCCTAAAAGCACATGATGATCTATTTAAGAAAGGTTATTGGACGTCTAAATGAGCTGTCTATTATTATTATTGTTGATTTGGAGCTTCTAAGCAACAACAGAACGTGCAACCGTGGCAGTTGGGGTTGAATATGAAGTCTTCAGAGAACGAGGGTTCGATAGTGAAACTATCTGCCCTAGTCTCTTTCAGGATATACCATTTAGGTTTATCAACATCATTCAATGTATTCATCCATATCCAACGATTTAGTATCCACTGGAATATTATTTGCAGATTCATGTGTGCAGCTGGGGTTTAGCTGGAAAACTCCAAGGTATTCACGGGGTCTCTGAATCCCAGTTGATCTTCCGTATATTGGCATCTCCTTCACCAATAGGGTCACTCCACTGCATTGGGTGATCATCAGCTTCTGGTTTGCTCATCCATAGCATTTATCAGCAGATCCCAGAGGTTAGGGGGCGTGAGCACCATACTAGCAAACCAATTCGCTAGGGCTCTTGGAGAAGTCAGAATCTCTGCATGCTTTGGTCATTCTCTCCGGCACGAGAATATATACATCTCGACAAATTCTTAGCCCCATCATACACCTCCTTCACAAAAAACGTCACCTTTAGCTGATGAGAGGGTTTCGTGCTGCCGGGCGGTAGCACCAGGAATGGAGCAATATTACTTCACCAACTCAGCTTTATTTGCACGCGTCTTATCTATAAAGCATCTTCATCTCGATTATCAGTGGTAAGCGTTTGTCTTCTTCCTACAATTCTCTGCCTTATTTCATCTATAATTTAGGGCCATTAGCACGACACCTCGCATGCACATTTTAATTCAGTGTTATTGTAAATCCTGAGGCTACAAGCAAGCCCTAGAATAGAAAACAATAGAATATCAGTATTTGGGATATTACATCCTCCTATTGTATTCTTTGCTAGGAGGTGTGGAGAGAATTCTTTTGTTATTGTATTTTGGTTTGAGTTTTGTAAATAGTTAATTGGAGTGCTCCATTGGAGAATTTTGATGCTTGATGCTTAATAAATGGATGTCTTCTTCAATTGCTGGCCTTGATAATAATCATGTACGATATATCCTTATTGTTTTGGATGCTTATCAATAAATGGTTATTGGTTTGCATATTCTCAAATTTGATTGTGTGTTGCTCTTAGTTTTTTTTGACACTATTGATTCAAAGATCATTGGAAATATTTAACTGTAGGATTTTCCCTATGGAGATTTCTGAAGTAGATTTAGCTATTAAGGAATATAATCGGGTTCGAGTATTTCAACTCTATCTATTTTTAAATCACTAAACCTCTATGGGACCCTCAATTGACTCCATTTGCCCATTTGGACTTACTAGGCACTAGTCATAGCTTTTATGCCCCTTTAAAATCTTAGTTCAACTTTAATTTTCTGTATAAATATATATGGAAATTTTTGTTGCCTGCAAATTGGTAGATGGCATGTTAGATTCATCTCAGTTCATAGTTGAAAATTGTCTTTACTAAATCTGCTCTGTTTCATCAGTACAATTTGCTTTAAAAACAGATTCAAAATGTCATTAAAGCTTGATTTATTGGGTTAAATTTTTTAGACTAACAAGTGATATAAATTTCACGATCTATCGTAAGTTTTAACTTGTGCATAATCTCAAATCAAATAAAAAAGTTAAATTTTTTGTTGTACACATATTAATTGCAAGTTTTAACAAATGAAATTAGCAGCAAAACTATTATTACCGGCCTCTTAAGAAAAAAGAAAAAATAATAATATGACAACTTAAACAAAATAAAATTTTCTTGTATTGATAATAAAAACAAATATAATTGCATGGTAAAAATGTATAGCTCAAGATTATAGTGATTTGTAACTTCAAGTTTGTGTGTGTGTGTATATTTGTTGGTTAAGTGCCCTGTGAGTTGTTGGGTGAACCTTTGGTTTGAGAAACCACGACCTAGGGGCATCTAAGCCATCAAAATCACCCGGGAATCGCACCTGGCCTGGCTGCACCAACCCTTAGCATGGTTGGATTTAAATGTCGCCTTCCAGGAGCAGCGGGTTTTGATCCTGGACCTCCAAGCAAACAAAACCCCTCTCGATCGTTTGCTCTACCAAAATTTGACGTGTGTGTATATATATATATATAGTAGGTTATTAATATTTTATTATTATTATTATTTGTATAAATTTAATAGTGATTCATAAAATTTAGTTCACTAAATAAAAGCTTAAAAAACATTAATAAAGAGTTTACAATCCAATTAATATATTTCCACATGTTTTCATATTAATATTATTATTAATATAATTAACCATTTTTTATATGTAGAATTTTACATATAAAATAAATAAATATAACAATTATAACATTCAAATAAATAATCAAACCAACCTTTGTATTTACATTTGATATTGCAACTTAATACATAAATAACTGTAAATCAACCAATCTGGTCATGTGGGATATAAAGAAGTTCCTCTTAGAAACTCTTGTTATCCCTATTATCTTGTATGGTTGTGAAGTATGGGGGTGTAACATTTCTAGAGAATCTTGGAGGAAGATTGAGCAAATACAGAAGCGGTTTATAAATTATAATTTCAAAATTAAAAACAATACTCCTTATCCTATTCTCCTCATAGAAATGGGTATTCCCCCATCAAGAGCATGGCTATGACTATGTACATGATGTACACACATAGGACAAATAACATGAGAAACAATAGACTTCCTAAAATTGCTTTAAACTCAAGTCAAAACCAACTACGCCTCAAGCGGTGTTGGTGTAAAGATACCATGGCTTGGTTAAACCATTGGGGCATTGATGAAAAAGACACATTGATAATATAAAAAATATTATTACTTCTAAGTCTAAAAAGAAATTTTGGCGTGAGGAAAATTTAATGGTTAAGGGAAAATTAAGATACTATAAGCAGGTCATTGATCCTAACTTAGAAGACTAGAAGTATTTTTCGGTAGTAACTAGCTCACGGAAGAAAATTAATATAGCCAAGATTAGAACAAACTCTCATGAAATCCATAGCGAAACAACATAACATTCTACCCTCTTCTACAATGTATCATATTTAATAAAAAGTGAAAAGATTCATGGAATATTTCGTATTTTGGGTATAACTTTTCGCTCGTAACTCAGAATGTGGCGCACTTCACACCATTGCAAATGTATTGAAATTATCTACAACTTTTTTGTTTTGAGTTTTTCCTAATTCCTTACCGTTTGGCTAGGGTGGACATTTTAGTAACAAAGCATATTTTTAAGGTATTAGGAAAAACTCAAAACATAAAAGTTGTAGAGAATTTCAAGAACTTTCCAATGGTGCCAAGTCCTCCAAATTTTGAGTCACGAGCGAAAAGTTATGCCCAAAATACGAAAGATTCATAGAATATTCTAGTCTTTTTTCAAATATGATACATTTTGGGCAAAATAAAAACTTATGAGGACGTTGGTCTATTCCTAAAACTCCGTGGGCATAAAGGGTTTTCCATTTGTGTGATACATGTGTTGAGGATGAAAACATTCTCTAGAGTGCCTTGCTTACAACCACATTAGTTCCGAGTTTCATAGATACAATCCTTTATGACCTCCTAACTTGCCAAAAACTATAGCGAGCTTGAAAAACTTCTTGGCAAGCTTTTTGAGTAGAAGAACAAGATTTTAAAGTAGACCGAGTATTATCCTTCTTAAGGTCAGATAGACCAAAGTTGGTCTTAGTGGACGTTAATCATCATCATCTCATAAGATTGACATATAACTTAATTTTCAATTTTATATAGAAAACACAATACACTCTTAGTATAATAAATTAAAATTAATAATAAATACAGATTGAAAAAATAAATATAATTAAATTAATTTGTATATAATTTATATTAACAAAAAATTATTTATATTAATAATAAATTACTAAGTAAAAATTGTAATTTAAAAGTGAAAAAAACAACAATAAATAACTAAATTAACTAATAAATCTGCTCGAAAAAATTAACCAATAAATATTTTAAAAAAGTTTAATAATATTATTAAATTTTATTTGCAAGTTTTTTAATAATGGTTTGTACATTATATATTGAATGCAATTTAAAAAAAAATGCTTTTTCAATTTTCCAAAAATATTGAAAAATAAACATTTCTGGGTCGTTTGGCCTGAGCTGAGGTACATTTGCAGAGGTAGGAGGGCAGAATCCCACAATATGGTTCAACGCCATCAACGAGAGGTGCAACCCTTTATGCATCTCATTAAACCTTTTGATGCAAGGGAAAACCTGCATTTGTCCTAACACGACCTCTTCATTCATGCATGACCAGCGATGTGTGTGAGACACTCGTTGTGAGGAATTTGTAAAATAATTTTATTTAAATTCTTTAAAATATTTAATTTTCACAATAATTTTAAAATAGATATTTGACATTGAAAATGTATTCACATATATGAAATAAGAATGTAATATTTTTCTTTGAAAAAAGATCTTTTTATTCATCGAATAAAAGTGAACTGTTCCAAAGAGCTTACATAATGTTTAGTTATTTAGGCTTCTTAAACTTGTTTAAAAATAAAAGAAAATTGTAATATATCAATTATAATATATGATATTTGTATTTAATATAAATTAAATTATATAGTTTGTAAAGATAATTAATTTTAGATTAACTTTTAAGACATAACAAATTGATAAATTAGATTTAAGAAAAAGTTAGATGGAAACAATGATTATCATAATTAATTATATGACAATAACAACTTGGAGGAAGTGTCTTCTTACAAATACCTAGGAATTGCTCATCACAAGCTCAACTCGAACATTACCATTGACAAAAGGATTAATGGAGGGTGGAAAGCTTATTTTGGTTTTAAAAATAATTGTAGAGCAACAAACCTTGTGATGTGGGATAAAAATAAGCTCCTCTTTGAAACTTTAGTCACTCCTGTTATCTTGTATGGGTGTGAGGTTTGGGGTTGCAACATCTCTAGAGAATCCTGGAGAAAGATTGAGCAAATCCAAAGGCGTTTTATAATGTATAACTTCAAAATTAAAAGCAATACACCCTACCTTATTCTCCTTATAGAAGTGGAACTTTCCCCTATCGAGAGCCTAGCTATGACTAGGCTCTTGTTGTACAAGCACAAAATCAATAACATGGGCGACCATAGACTTCTTAAGCTAGGTTTAAATTCCAGCCAAAACCACCTAAGGCTAAAGCGAGGTTGGTATAAAAGATACCAGGGCCTGGTTAAACCATTGGGAGATTGACGAAAATGTTGCATTGCAAAATATTAATAACATTAAAAATTTTGTTACTTCTATGTAGAGAAAATGTAGGGTGAGAAAGATTTAGAGGCTGAAAGAAAATTAAGATATTATAAGGAGGTCATCAACCCTACTCTAAAAGATCAAAAGTATCTCTTTGTTTTAACTAGTTTAAAGAAAAAAATTAATATAGGCGAGAGAAGAACGAACTCTCATGAGCTCCATAGTGATACAGGTCGTTGGGCAGTTCCTAAAACACCATGGGTGGAAAGGATCTGTCAGGCTTTGTGAGAATATGAATTGATGATGAAAATCACTTCCTCTTAGAGTGCCCTGCGTACACCCTCATTAGATCTCAGTTTCATAATCTTTGTTGTAATACCGACCTTCCTATCCCTTTAACATGTCAAATTTATAGTGATCTTGGGACGCTTCTCCCTAAGCTCTTTGAGCATAGAAATACAATTTTAAAACAAACTAAATAATTTGTTTCTTTAGGTCCGATAAACCAAAGTTTGGTCTCAAGAGAGGTTAACCATCATCATCATCATCACCATCATTGATAACAGATTATAATATCTCTTTAGCTATAAAATAAGATTCTCTTGACAAATAATTTTTATATTAAATATGAAATTATTTGAATTAAAAACTATTTAAAAAGCTAATATCATTTTAATTTCATATCATTAGAAAAATAATTTGTATATTAAATGTCAAATATTTTAAATTTTATTTTATTTTAATTTCTTATATCACTATGAAAAGTAATTTTTATACTATATATGAAATATTTTGGATATCTAATTTTTTTTTATTACATTTTAATTTAGACAAAATTAAAAAACCCATATTTAATTTTAAATGCATAAATTTAAAAACTTATGAATATATATATATATTTTTAATATAAATCAATGATAAATGAAACATATATTTATGTATTTAGTTTTTTTTAACAAATTTAATGTAATTTTCATAATTTATTATTAACTTGTATTTTGATTTTATTCTTTTATATATATATAATGAGAAATTTTATGGAAGTGTAATAATGAAATTTTTTATGGAAATGTATAAAATTATAATATATACATCATATATACTATTGCACTATAATATTTCTAAATTATTAAAAATAACATTTTAATAATTGTTTATATAGTTTTATTACAGGAATGACAATATTTTTATGTAATTATATATAAAAATAATACATAATGTTGAAAATTTAAAAATAATAAAAAATAACAAAAACACTAAATATAGACATTAATGATGATTTAACATAAGTTCACTCAAACCACAATTTTTTTAATATCAAAACAAGTGATTTTCTAACTTAATATTCCTTTGAGGACCATAACCTCAACATTATAGTCTTTATTATAAAATTATTGTTGTGCATAACTCCAAACAAATAATTAAAAAAAACATGTTTATGGTTTATTTTTAATATTTTAAAATTAATTTTTTATTTTTGATAATAATATATAAAAATCAAAATTATTTACATCAAAAGTATTAATTAATTATTAAATAGATTTTTTTTTTAAAATTTTAAATTCTTATCATATTTTATTTAATATAATATTTTAATAATTTTAATAAATTTTGAAAAAAAAATCTAATAGGTTAATATTTAATAAATTGTTATTAAATTCTTTTAGAATATTTTATTTTATTATTTTAAATCATTTTGACAAAACATAAAAAATAAAATAAATGTAATGGATTATTCTTTTATTAATAAAAGATACTCGAAGGGACATAAATGAAATAGTTGTTAAAGAGTGTTTGCTTACCCACAAGAGGAAAAGACAAGCGACTGTAGCTGCTGAGTGAGAACTCAAGGTGCATAAGGCATCTTTCCCAAAATCAGGTCACAACTCTTTGTTTAGCGCTAAAGCTCAGGAGGCTCGTAAATGACCAAGTCTTAGGAAAAATATTATATGATAGTATGTACATTAGCAAGTAGGAGGCTAGCATTGGACGGGGATTGAATTTGATAATGCAAGAGATGACACATTAAGTGGATTTTTCTCTTGTGGTTCAACAAACATGCTCGGGGGTTCTGGAGCAAGTGAATTGGATACTCTAGGAGTTGGTTGGGAGGAACGGCTATTCCATTTTTGTTTACCTGACAATGGTGCTAGGTTCCTTGTCTTATTCTTAACTGATTAAAACTAGCTACAGTAGAATGTCTATCTTAACTTTGAATTGCAGCTATATTCTTTTAGGAAGAAATGTTTTATGCATCTGTATAGGACAAAGATCTATCATGCATCTAACTAAATAGAATGTAGATTGTTACAGTTCAATATCCATTCCTATTATGTTATTAAGACTAGATCTTATTTTCTATGTTTTATTCATATTTGTAAAACAATAGACCAGATTTAGTTATTAATGTATCTCTGATCGGGCATCCATACCCGAGTCAAAGATTGTTAGTAACATGTATTGTTATAACAACTAGTAATTTGAACACAAACTACTATAAATCTAGTTATTCTTTTCTACTATGGATTCGAATCTAAGTACTCACTTCTTTTAATTATTTCGATGTCTGTAAATTAATCCTGCTAGTATGTTACGATAAACTATTCTCATAGTGTATATTAGTATAAGTTTAGTTAACTTGCGTTTAAGGTAGATAGATATAACACTTTCTAATTATTTTAACAAATTAGTGATAGAGCATAAAAACAAATGAGATCGAATACTACAGTTAAGTAATCCTCTACATACAACAAATAGTAATTGGATAGTTCTCCTATCGGGCTAAAAGCTGAGAATCTTCTACAGAAGTATAATTTATTAAATAAACCTCATTTCATAATATCCTGTACAATTTTTACAGATCAAGAATGTTAGATTGGGATCCATTGTGATCTTAAGGAATCACTATAAATACCTATATTCATATACAAATATATTTATTATATATATTATGCAATATATAAAAATGATCAAAATACATATATATGCAATTAACAGATTAGACCAATTATGGTAATCATAAAATATCTAACCGTTCAAATAGAGAATCGTAATTATCCTATCTTTATCAAACTAGCAGTCAACGACCAGAATCAAGGCAACCCTTAAATTAGATTTTGGTTAAAATCCAGACGAAGGCTAAGATTAAAGAAAATCAATGCTCCAGTTTTCCAAATCAAACACCTCACTATTTGCAGCAACAAATCTTCCCAAATCCAAGTTTGGCAGTAAGACCATCGAAGGATGGAAAGCATTGCATAATCAAAGAAATTATACAAGTATATATTTATTAATCAAAATCAAATCTACATGCGCATACTCCTAAACAACAGGCAAATCCCATCAAACTTTTTTATGTGGTAGTAAGTCCATCGCAGATGGCAGCCCTAGCGTTACTTATGTATAGTAATCCAGATCAATCAATCAAAAGGGTTTAAACCAAACACATGCAAATACATATTACAACCAGGATATAGATTATGACAGATAATTCAAGAAAACTTTATAGAAATTGTAAAGACCCTATGGGTCGCATCAAGATTTATGAATATTAATAGTATCAAATGTTAAAACACGATTTCGTAACCATGTGGTTGTAAGACCATTTCGATGGCATCCACATCTAGTTTAAAACAAAAAATCCATTAACTTATTAAGTTACATGTGGTGGTAAGTCCATCCATGATGGCTCCCATGAAAACCCTTTAAAACCTAAGAACAAGCTACACCGCACAAAACGAGTTAAAAACAAATCATAAGAAATTACCAGTTCCGAAATGTATCGTAAATAAGAAATGGATTAAAAAATGTATTAAGATTTAATTAGCATCGCTAATCACGTAATTAGTCAAAGGCCTATTTCGCCGATTTTTTTCCAGGTGCACATGAACCAATGCGGAGTTTCTCACACGGTTCGATGTTGGGTTAATTGAAAATTTTCAAATCTTTGAAAGCGGGTAATAATGGAAAACTCCCTCCAATTTTTTCGTATTTTCCGATTTCACACAAAATATTCGAGGAGAGGTTGCCCACGAAGTACCTCTAGTTGAGAGGGAAGTCCATGATCTGCATGTTTACTGAATCTATCCTAGATGAATGAATTCTGTGAACCTGACAACAACCAGGTGTATGATCAAATCAAATCAACAGGTAAGAATAATATTGACTTTTTTGTGGCCTAGGTTATATACTTTCATAAACGTATTTTGTTTTAGACATGATTCTAACAAAGGAATTTTTTTCTATGTGTAAATAATAGAGAGTGAATCCTTGTATCAACTAATAGCACACAAAATTACATCGAGCACAACCAACACCTTTGATGTGCAAAGGTGAATTGAAGTTCTAGACCTCTTTTTTTTTGTAAGTAAGATAGACGGTCCTTCTATTTCATATAAAAAAGAGAGTTACATATTCAGGCTTACTGCAGATACATGGAGTCAAGGCATGGCTATGGAACCACCTAAGAAAGGTATGCAAAATGGTCCATACCGAGCATCTAAACATAACAACTGCTGCCCAACCATTGAAGGTTGAAAACATGATACATCTTAAGAAGTTAACATAATAGCAAAAGAGGCATACGAGGAGAATATAGTCAGAGCAGAACAAAATAGTTAGAACCTCATGGAGGATTCAACCTCATCCTCTAGGGATTTGCTAGTGCTGGCATCATTGTCTTCCTCGTTTTCCCTGATAAAGGGGGGCTTAGAGAGTTGCATGAGGCTTTTCATGTGAGTTATCCATTTTCCAGCATCCTCCTTAAAGATGTTGATCATGAGGTTCACACAATCTCCAAAACTTTCCCTTTCGCCCATGGACTTGGCCAAGATAAACTTCAACCTTTAGTAATTGGAGATGGTAATGTCATGCCCTAATCTCAACTTGAATTCACCATAGATTTCATCCTCCATGGAAACAATTAATTTACGGATGTGAGCTGGAGCCTCTTTTTGGAAAAGGACCTCCCAGTCCACCTCCCGGCCACTAGCTCCTCCAGAATTTGTCGTCCAATCATGCTGCTGCTGAAATCTACACGCAAGGTCTTCAAAGATGTGTTGTTACTGAGGTGCACAGTAGCTTAAGAATGTTGAGGCGCCTTTATGCTGAAATCCGCACTCAATATCCTCACCTTCCAGTCCGGAACCCCAAGAACAGATAGCCCAACCCCGAAACCACAGTAATTGAAAGTACTGCTTCGCTTGTCAGAACCTTTAAGGTGCAACTTAGCCTGTAGCTTAGCCTTTGTGACATGCTTAAGCTTTGTTGTGGTCCTTTTATAACTCTCTCTTGGGAGTAAATGAGGAGTTCGACGACCACCATGCTTGGTGACATAAATCTTCAGCGATCCCGAGGGTGGATGCCTAAGAATTTCTTTACGACTTGTTTGGAGTGGGGTAAAACCGTCCTTGGGTATGGAGCACTTGCTATTGGCATGGCTCAAGGGTGAAAGAGCATGTCGCACCATGTGCATTCCTAAATGCTCTTAATAAAGAAAAATATTCATCATAGATTCAAAGATATGTTGATCAGAATGATGGTGGTGCTTCACAGTGCGTTTCTTGTCTTCACTGTGGAGTGTCCTTGCGCCATGAGTTCTTGAAAAAGCCAAATATTCATCATAGCTTCAAAGATATGTTGAACAAAACGACGGTGGTGCTTCGCAGCGTGTGAGCCTGTCTGCACTGCGTAGTGTCCTTGTGCCATGAGTTAAGCCTTGGGGAGGATCGGGTGGAATATTCCACCTCGACACTTGGCCTATCCTCCTGAGGCCACTTGTCCCACCTCTGACACTCGTCGACCATTTCATGCTCACCTGCATCCAGGGGAAATTCCAGGCCTCCTATAAGACCTATTAAATTGATTTTCTAATTTTTGTTGTGCAATTTTTGTTTATAAGCAGGCTATAAAGTTATATATACTGTATATGTATATGCAGAGTAATCATGTTTTTCCTTAATTTTTTGATGCAGAAATATGTTTGGACCATCTGGATGCAAATATGAAACCTTGGTTGGAAGGAGAAAAGAAACCGAAGGTTCTTATCAAAGGTTAGTATTTATGTTGTATTTACATATATTTTTTACAAAAATGGATAGCATTTTTACATTATTAAATATTGAACAACACATGAATCTTTGTAGAAAAGGCCATCTCCGGTTCTGTGATTTTATTAAAACTAGGTCTCAAATTACATAACTCAGTTCTCACAAGTTCCAACCCTTTTTTCATTGCATTCACTAGTTCTTATACAATTGCTCCATGAGCTAAAACAAAACAAACTGCTAAAAATAGGCATAACCGCCTTTTACATGTGTCATTCAGCACTTAATAACTACTAACTGATTTTGAAAATAAAATAAAGCATAAATAAATAATTCTTCAACAGTAAATCCTCCATAATCTTCAATATCTTCAACCATGCAACGTGTACTTGGATCTTCCATATTTTCCACTTTTTTCCATTGGTCCGCAGATGGAAAATCCAAAGTGAACATTTCCTTTGACAACACAGACAATTCCACATGGTCCCTGTATGAATAATTTTGCAAACGTGCACATGCTTGTTTGAAAGCAAAAATTATTTGAAACTCATCTGCCAGCTTGTACACAATTGGTTTTCTAGATAATGATTGGTGCATGTCAGCAAAGTTTGTATGATCCAATCTGCATTCATCTAATTTTTCCCGATATTCCTTTTGTGTCAGCATAGCACCTTTTTCTTCCCAAAAGAATGGGAGTCACTTCTGAAATAGAGGATCAAACATGTCTCTAAAAAGATTCAATTTGTGTACCATGATATCTATCTTGTCCTGAACTGTGTCGAGATGTTGATGCTTGTTTACCACTTTTATGGCCCAAATTATGATAGATATTATGTCCTTAATATTTGCAGTCTTCAACTCGTCCTCTGTTAACCCATTAAAAAAGTCTATGGCATTCTTAGCATAATAAATAGGTTTTTTATTCAATCTTTCCGTCACTGCTGTCACACTATGTTTAGATGATTGAATCAAGGTAAGGTATCAACTTGTTTGCTTCTGCTATGAGTGAATCCCATATTATATGGTTTTCTTCTCGTACTGATGACTTCCTTGTGACTTGTTTCATCAATTTGTCATTTTTAGTTAGTAATTCCTGACACTTTGCTTCCTAGGCCTTTCTCTCTTGTTCTCTTTTCAGAGCCAAAATTTCCATATTTTTGTTCTGGTTTTTCAATCCAACTAGCTCTAATTCTTTCAGACTAACTTGTGAGATTTGCCTCAGCAGGAGGCCCTATTTATTGACTAAGTCTTAAGAAATGTTATTATGAGTTCGGGATTCTCATGATGTAGTATATCTATATCTTGGGATTAATGTGATCTATGTATGATTCCCTCATCTCTTGGAGGACGCGAAAGGTCACTTTAACGTACTGAAAAATCATGTGTTTCCCTCGAGATTCTAGAGGCCAGCGTATATCTAGACTCTTTTGTACATGGATCAGTTTCCCTATACTTTTGATGATTATAATTTGTAAAATTTGAATAGCTAGAAAATATTTTGATAGGAGGAAAATTGAACATGCATCTTTTCAGTACAGAGAAAGTACAAAATTTTAGGCAGAATAAGGGTGAACTCAATGTGCACCCAATTCTATGGCAAGGGTATGTGTTAATGTCACGCAGACCAAGTGTTAATTTTTCATAACCTCCAGTGATCAAATTTGAAGGGCTAATTTTAATCCCATTTTGAAGGGATTTTTTTCGGTTTTCACAGGAATAATAACTGTTCCTTGATATTCAATTATGAATCAAAGAGAACATTACAAATATATCCATTTGGTTCCACATTATAGTCATAAAGAGTGCTAAAATTTTATGAGTCTAGTAAAGTATAATTGATTACGGGCCAATACTTACTATGTGCCCATATATAAATTTCTCCTACTGAGACAAGTAGATACAAATATCAATATATAACAAAGTAGCCCAATCTTCCAAATAGGGGGTGCACCTCCTCTGTCTACAAGTAAGATCAAAGATACAAAAAATTTAAGAATAAATGATTAAGGGAATATATTCATCAAACCCTTCAATGTTGAATATCTAAAAAAAAATTACTTTAATTGAAAAGATTAAATTAATTACATACTTCATTAAAAAAAGTTTAATAAAATGTTGTACTTTCAAATTTTAACAAAGCTAAAAATAACCTACCACTTAGTTATGTATTGCACTGGAGATGATGATCTTTCAATTGAATGTAAGTTTGTTGATATTGGTTTCCAAATAATTAAATGTTTAACTTGGCAGCTCCTGCATGCCTGGTGCAAATATTTTTTTTTGCGTTCACACTGCAATGCGATTTTTGTTCACTTGCAACTATGTGCATAAAACCAACTAACAAACATTGAAACCCATCACAAAGAAGTTACATAGAATATATTTCATCATTTGTAGCTTCATACACACTTTTCAATATGGGGTGCACATTAAACTCTCATAGATATAGGAAAAATGCACATATGGATTACACATTACACTTGTATTACACATTAGAATCACATTAACTATATCAAAATATATGCATTGTCAAGAAAAAAACTTACAATTTATATTACAACAATATTAGTATGTACATAGACATCATATGTACACCATATTATTCTAGAACTCTAGGCTGCTTGGGAGGTTTTTGCAATTCCTCCTTTTCAAAATAAGAAAATTCACTATAGCTTCTCTTGCCTTTTCCAGAACCCTCTAGTTCTACAGAAGCTTCATCAACCATATGTTGTAATTGTTTTTCTTTCTCTTTCACTTTGTTTTCAAGATTTATCACTTTTGTATGCAATCTATCTTTTTCTTCTAGGCATTTCTTCAACATCTCTAAATTATTATTATTCTTCTTTGAGTGCTCATCTTCCTTTATTTTAAGATCATCCTTCACCCACCTCAGCTCAGATTGAACTACAGTTACTTTTCTCTTAACCTGTTGTACCTCCTTCTTGAGCTCTTGTGCCCTCAAATCTGTATCATATGGAGTATACATAATTGCTTCTGCCACATGTTTCTCCTGCAAAGCTTTAATTTGAGATTTCAAATCTTGTATCTCACTATCACATCCCAAATGTAGTGCTTTTTCCTTCTCCAAAAGTTTTTGGTGAGGTCTCTAATTTCGGCCTCCTTCTCCTCTATCTTCTTCTTCAATGTTGGATATGGTGAGCCAAATGTAAACTCTACAGCATGGATTGTTGCAACAAATTCATTCAAGGTCTCCTCTCATTGTTGCAAGGACTTCTCAAACTGGAGTTATCTCTCCATAGTCACATCACCAAGTTTTGTACTGACAAAATGTTTTGGTCTGCTGACCTTTTTACCCTTGAATTTGGATTCTTTTGGTGTGCTGACCTTTTTACCCTTGACTGTTGATTCTTTTGCTGTGCAGAACTGTTTACCCTTGAATGTTGATTCTTTTCCTCTTTTAGCTCTTTTAGTCTCAAGAGTTGCTGAAATTCTTTCAATTCTCTTAGTTTTCAGCAACTCATTTTTGTTTTTAATTGTTTTATTCAAATTTTCCAATCCTCTTTCATATTCTGCAGTCTCATTTTGATGTTTAATGATCATTTCTCTGATTTTGTTTTCAAACTCAACCTTAAAAACAATAATAATTTTTTCTTTATGCTTCGATTCTTGCTGAAGCTCTTCTTCCTTACCAAATACAGTCTTCAGTGGTGGCATGTTCAAAACTTCAGGCCTATTTTTCAGCTCATTTTCAAGTCTCCCTATAGTTGCTTCATATTTTTTATTTTCAGCTTGAAACATTTCTTAAGTCTATCAAGGTCATAAATCGATCCATCTAGAATTACGCTAAATTTAGAACATTGATCCTTAATGATTTTATCCTTCTGGCCAATTTTTTTTTCAATTTCCACAATTTGTTTTCTCTAAACCTGTAACATGATGTGCAAAATCAAGAATTTGGACATCCTTAGTTATGCACAATTCCCATCTAGCTATGAAGGAATCCTTCCAAAAGGTAGTCTATTCTTTGAAATGCACCATTTTATCAAATAGAGGAAAAAGAAATCTACCATCAAAAGAATATTTGTCATGAATTAGGTCTTTATCACTAGTCGGTGAACGATCCATATCATTGTTCACAAATTCCTCCCATTGATCTGCATTTACATTTCCATGCATTCCAACCAAAGTTGTGAAAACAACATCTTCTTCAGGGAAAAGTGAAGGCATGTTGTTTCCCACAGATTCCATATTGTCCTCGAAATGTTGTCGATGTACTGTTGATGTAGTGTTAGTAGAAACTCCTTCTGCATTTTCCTTTAAAGACGGTTGACGTAATTCCTCAGTTTTTTGTTGTTCTTTAGGCTTTCTAATGTATGTTCAAATAGATTTTGACCCTACAACACTAGGCCGACATAAATCAATAATTTTTTGCAGTGTGCCAGGGTAACTGAACTTGGACCTCTTCATTTTACTATCTTGCAATGCAGAGTGCAATTTCCCAGCCAATAGACGAGGGACATCTATGGCCATGTCTTCAACCCAATGTATGGCCAACTTAATGCAATCACCCAAAATATCATGTCGCTTGTGGTGATTCATAATGGTTCTAAGGATAATCTGAATCAGGGTTTTGTATATTCCTTGAGGAACATCTTCCATTTCTAGACCATTCCTAGGAACAACAACCTGTTTCCCACAAATTTCACTGGCGATCTAAATTTTTTCTAGCTTGGGGGTTTTCCAGGATTTTAACATTGCCCCCCCTCTACATGGAATTTTGGTTGCTCTGGAAACCAAATTGGGGTATAGATGAACCCTATTACCAAAAATTTGCAATTCCATAGCCCCCCATCTACATGGAATTTTGGTTGCTCTGGCAACCAAATTGGGGTATAGATGAACCCTATTACCAAAAATTTGCAATTCCATAGCCCCATGATCATAACTATAGATGACATCATCTATCTCCTCATTTTGGAAATTAAATTGTCCAAAAATAAACCTATCCACTCCTTCTCTTGAAAGGATATTTAACATACCAGTTGGCTATATGGTTGTATCACTCCATCCATCAACATTCTCTTGGAATTTTTTCACCATGAACCATTCAACCTGGGAACCCCATGCTTCTCCTCATGCTGTGGTAGAGAAGGCCCCTGTGTTTGTTTCCATGGTGCAAGATGCCCCTATTTCATCTATTTCCATGGTACGCGACGACCCAATTTCAATTTCGGTTGTGGTTAATTTGGTTTAAAATTGGAATGGTGGACAACAAGCTTGGTTCGCTGCAATCTTGAATTCCATTCACTTACCAAACCCTTGGTTTGTCTATGCACACTGAGGAATGCATGCTGGGGAATGCACGCTTAGGAATGCAAGATTATGAATGCACGCTGAGGAACACACACAAATGAGGTTTGTTTTAATTGATTTTGACATATATTGTTTTTTTTACAAATTCAAGTATATTGGGTTATGACGTCAATGTCCCTATATCATATGTAATAAATATTTCTTATAAAATACATAAACTTATTGAAAGAATGATACATTTTATGAAGTGAATATTATTTTTATAATACCAATACATACACTCAATATCTTTATAAAATGGCTAAGCAAAATTTCTATATAAAATGGATAAATAATTCCTTACATCTTTTTTTCTTCAACTTAAATCACTCATTTGGAATTCCTATGCATATTATAGGAAACTTTGAAATACTTGTAGACCAGGAGATTTTCAGACATTAGTTAAAATATAATAGTTGGCATTTCAACAGTCTTAATGTACAATAGTGACTGATAGAAAAATCCATATTAATCTCATGCCATATTGAATAATCCATATTTTTGAACCTGCTTCTCTTCATTCATCCATACGATGACTACAATAATTAGCAAATGCTTAAATCATCACATGTTTTTTCACCATTTTGCATACAATGTTGTTTTATGACCATCTTGGAATTTTCTCTTTTTTGATTGTCTCTTTGTTATTTGAACAACAATCGGTTTTACATGATTCTTAGCTACCATCATTTCGATGCCAACAATTGTCCCTTGAATATCTTGTTTTTCAATACTTTGCTCTATGCCATTTATTGAGGATGGAACACACATTCTATTGTGATTCATGGCTTCCATCATTGGCATATCAACACTAGTTGCTCCATTCAATTCTAGTGTTTTAACAATACTCTCTGTCTCATTTCTTGAGCATGAAACATATGCTTTACCGTAATTTTTCAGCTGCCATCATAGGTTTGTCAACAACTTGGTATCCCTTTTATTGTATTAGACTGGTTTGCAATGCCTCATTTCTAGAGCATGAAACACCTAAACTATGTTTTTTATTGTCATCAAGCATGGTTGGGGTATCATAAACTACTTCCCCTTGCATTTGTTTTGTTTGATCACTCTGACCTGGCTCATTTCCTGAGATCAACGAGATAGACAAAGTAAAGGATCAATAAAAAGATGTACCTTCAAGCACAAACCAAATATATTGACAAAGAAATAATGATATGTAATAAATTGAATGAACATAACACTCACTAGTGGAGGGAAAGACATGATGTTGTTTGTTTGTTTTAGCACCATTTTTTTCTTGTGCTTTCCAAAGCGACACGATTCACGATAAGCTTCTTCTCCATATTTGCTGATTGGACTTGATCTTGGAAGATAGTTATTGAACTATGAAGCCATATTAATAATTAATAAACACACATTATGGCTCCTCAAACTATAAAATGAAAATTGAACTAGATACCTTTTAAAATTAGGACAAACTTACTGTTGGTGGTGCAATCAATAATTTCTTAGATTTTTTTACTCATGAGTCAAATAGTTGTTTCACTTGTTGACTAGTGACACCCAGGAAACATGATGCCAATTTTGTTGGAGTTTCCTCATTCAATGGATTTCTTGACTTCTCATATTCAACACGAAGTTGACTTCTAATATTTGAAGGCAAGAATCTTCTTTGTATAAACTTTTGGAAAGTACCTTATGATCTCATAACAAGCTTGAAAAATTGTCCTCTCGTATCATTTACAAAACACATTCTATGATGTTCAAATGTGCCTCTATTCTCCTTAGCAACTCCTCTTCCTACTCCTTGGTTGCTATTCAAAATTTTCATTTCTCTATGCTTATGCTCCATTACTTCATTCCTTAATCGTCCCAAAGTATAAGGATGAATAGAAGGAGTCATATCAAGAGCATGTGCCCCTTGTACATGCATATAAGGAACCATATCATCTCCTAAACAATAAGAACACAACCAAATGCACTCAATAGCAAGGATTCCAATTCTGCAATGGTAGTGGCTCAAAATGTTTATCATGAATGAAATGATATCACCATTCGAAATAGATAATAATATGATACTAATAGAATGAATTTACATACCTTTTCTCATATGCATATGCATTGTCCCCTCTACACCCTTGCAGTTGCAACATGTGAAATTCTTTATATCACTTCCACATCCTTACCAGCTTGTTATACTTCTCTTCATCCGGTAGGCCTTCAATAACCTAGAAACAAGACATAATTTTCATTGCATATGAATATATACTGAGTTTTATGTTCAAAATGAATAACGTTGAGAGCCATTCTATATTAGTCAAGAAAATAATAATACCATCATTTATTATTAGTCAAGGCCCGCATAAATAATAATTAATATGTTAACATAATTATTAAACCTTTAAAATTCCTTCATGTCGAATGAGGATCTTGTCTGATGTTGTTCCATCTGATTTCTCATAGTTAATATCGTTGTACTCTTGGATTTTATGATGGTATGGTTCGCATGACTTACATGGAACACCAATTTTCTCCATCTCCTCCCAAATTTTAAGAAATTTTGTTGTCTTAGTGCCTCTAGCTGGATGAACCTTGTCATAATCTTGTGCAATTCTTTGAATTTAACGAAACATATTCAAAACAATTCTAATCCCAGCATGGTGAGCACAATATACAAGCTTGGACATTGCGCCAGGAGTCAAGTGTAATTGGTAGCACATGTTTCAGTGGGTACGAGTTAGTGCAATACTAAGAAGCTTCATTTATAGTTAAGAATTAATTATTAAATTGTGTACCTTTTCATGATTTGTTCTATCCATGGGATAGTTCTTCACAATATTCATCTTTGCACAATATAAGTTTAGTTGAATGTTTAAAATACGATCATCTAGCTTTTCATCACATCCTTTGCTTGGTTCGAAAGATGGATTCAACTCCTAACATTTTAGAACATAGTAATATTAAGAAAGCAATGGAAATATATAAACATAAATTTCAAAACTTGTAATAAATGTGCATAGATTACCAAAAGCAAGTTTGTTGACATTGCATAAAATTCAGAAACACTATGTATAGTATCTCCTTCTTCAGTTTTGATTTCATATTAACCATGCTTATACTTTTTTTATGGCATGTGCACCAAGGAAAAAAATTATTTCCCATTGGAGAAACACTATTGTTGCATACTAAACTGCATATTGCCACTAGATTATGACACTCAAACAAATTAATTTTCACTTCCCTTCCATCTATCATCTTGATTCCATCTTGTGAAAGATTGTTTAATTGTTCGATTAAGTTCTCCTCATTTTCAGGATCGACAACATGTGCTAAAACTTGTTTATATTCTTCTTTTCCATCCCATTTTCCAAGGATTACACAAGACATCAAGCCGTTGTATTCTAGTAGCTCAAATAATATCTCACATACCTGCCCCCCTCGATCATAATGTATGCAAGAATCAATACCAAGTTTGAAAGAATCTTCATTGACTATACTTCTAGACCTCTTTTCATATGATTCAAGCATGAAGGAAGCATATGACTTTACTTCCTTTACTCGAAGTCCATATGTGAAACCATCAGTTCTCTCCCAACCCATATCAATATCCTCAGCTTCTTTACTCCAATTTTTCATTTCTCTACAAACTAATGTTGCATTAACCCCCTTTAGTACACCATGAGAGTCAATCTGCTTCAGACATTACAAACACTTATGAGTCATACTTAATTCAATAACTACGAAAGCCATGTTTCTAGGCATAAAATACTTATGAATCTCTGCCACAACATTTGATCAAATTTTATTAAGAATTCCATCTAGGTGTTCAATAACATCTTCAATTTTAGACTCTTCATTATAGGTTTTGTTGATGAATTGCCCAATTCCAACAAGAATGTCATTTTCATCCACATCTTCGAGTAATTTTCCAGAAAACCGTCTCCCAGTTTATTTGAATATTGACTTCCCCTCTTTTTCTCTACCGTTAAATCATCTTGACTGCTTCTTACACTACGACAAATCCTGGAATTAGCGTCCCATTTAGCACCCTTTTTAGTGTAATTTTTTTTTTTTACATTTAGTGGTAAAACTAGACGCTAAATGGGACGCGTCATGGACAAAACTTAAAGCGTCTCAAAAAATGCCTTTTTTTGCTTCCTAAATAGCATCCTTTATGGCATCCAAAATAGCGTCTCTTTTTTTACTTCTAGAATATCGTCCAACTTTGCTTCCTAAACAACGTCGAGGTTTGCTTCCAGAATAACGTCCAACTTTGCTTCCTAAATAACGTTGAGGTTTGCTTCCAGAATAGCGTCCAACTTTGCTTCCTAAACAACGTCGACGTTTGATTCCTAAATAACGTCATATTTTGATTCCTAGCGAGTGTCTACTTTTGCTTCTTAAATGACACCCTCATTAGATCCATATTTGCATCCTTAATAGCACCATGTTATCATCCAATATTGCATCCGTTTTTGCTACCACTTTAGTATCCCATTTTGCACCATGTTTTACTTCCAAATATGTGCCAATTTTCGCTTCCAAATTTGCATCAATTTTTTCTTCCTTTTTTGTATCGTGTTTTGCTACCAAAATGACACCAAATATTTCTTCTATTGTTGCACCATATTTTGCTTCCTATGTAGCACCATCTTTTGCATCCAAAGTAACGTCTTATTTTTATACCATATCAACGCCATGTTTGGCTTCATCATTAGTGCCACGTGTTGCATCCTTTTAATGCCTAGTTTCGCATCTCTCATGTTTTGGTCACTAATTTAGTCAGTTTTAGTAATTTTATATACAAGTTTTGGTCATTTGTTTGGTCACCTATCTCTTATTTTTTGCTTACTAATTTAGTTGTTTTTAACTGATAATATAGTATCATTAGGGCATGGAGGAATCGAACCACCAAACTCCTGCTTGTAAGGCAGGCGCTCTTCCATTGAGCTAGAACCCTTTAAGAATTTGGGAACCTAACTTACAGAGTCCTCTATAATGGTAAAAAAGATTAATACACAACTTTGAGTATCTAATGGTCGAAAAAGGATGATAGATTGTATTATCTTCAATGATGGGATTGATTACATTCCTTGGTTCTCTATATATCATTATCCTATGATTATAAAGTTTCTATCATTACAGTACCAACATCTGTAGCTTGTGAGGCAGTAGCATCGCCTTTTTCCTGTGATCTGGTGGTATCATGGGCCTAACATGTTTTTATGTCATCAACTAGTTGAGCCCTCTATAACCGAGAAACAAAATTATCCTCAATTCCTAATTCTATCGTAGTGCCACTCATTCCTCTAAGTTGCTAACTATCATCAACCTAGCTACTCAAATGATTTATTAGTCGCCCACTTCAAAGTGTTCAGTAAATATAATCCAAATGGGAGGAATCTGAAGTACTTTTAGTATTACTCTATGCTACAACCTTATCATTCTATGCAATCATAGACACATTACATTATATATGTCCTTAAACTATGAATTCTAAAGTTCGAATCTAAGAAAAACAATTTATAATCTAGCAGATGTTCAACAACCAGAAATTTTAAAAATTACATATTGCTCAACGAAAAACTGATCTAAATGGGGTAGTAGTCAATATGGCTCAGTCACCAAGTGTGAAAACCACAACAATGATACTCAGCCCCACATATAATAGCAGTCAATATGAATCAGTCACCAAGTGTGAAAACCCCAGTAGTGATACTCAGCCCCAAAATTGGTACAACTGTAGCAAGGCAAGATAAATTTAGAAAACATAACTTTCATCTCTTTTAACTTTAACACTTCGATGGTCACTGTGTTAAAGTTGGTCCTTGAGATACACTTCATCAAATGAAATGTACAAAACATAAACAATAATATAGTACAAAAAACAAACTAATGACCTGCAACTAATAAATAACAATGCCGGTTCATATCTGGTTTGAATCAGCCTTATACTCAGATACTCTTAGGATCAAATCTTGTCAGTAAAAGGACAAGATCAACAATGAAACAATTGACACACATTGAGAGAGAAAAGGTTAGGAATAAGGTTAGGCACATACAGTAGCAGTCAATATGACTCAGTCACCAAGTGTGAAAACCCCAAAAGTGATACCCAGCCCCAAACACAGTTAGGCACCAGCAGGATCACAGCCAGTTCAAGAAGATTAACACAAGTCATAGCTGAGATCTTAGTAACCCAGCAAGGTCAAGTCAGAGTCCTAACAACCCACAAGAATCATAGCTCTGTAGAAACACCTCATAGAGGTCACAACTCAAGTTCAATGAGCACACACAACGGTCACAGCCCATCACAGGTGGCATCCAAGAGTCATAGCTCAAGTCTGAACAACCTCAAGTCCCAAGGGTCACGATCCACTCTAACAAACAACAGAAGGGTCACATCCTAAGTCTGGGAAAGCAACAGTGATCACGACCCAATCTAAGAAGTCACAAAAAAGTCATGATGTGTCGAAGAGGGCTCAAAAAAGTCATTAATAGTCACGACCTACATCAACAGTCTATGGTTCAGTTAAGGTAAGGTCAAACAGTCACGACTGACCCAAGAAGGGTTTTACCTAGTCATGACCCAACTCAAGAAGGGTTCCACACAGTCATGGCCCAACTAGCAACTCAATCATAGTTCAAATCTAAGGGGATTAGATCAGACATGTCCCAACCCTAAGGGGATTCTATTAGTCACAACCCTTAATAGAAAGGTGTCTATTAGTCATGGCCTCCCCAAGAAGGGCTTCTATCAAAATTATCATCCTATAAAAGATTATGCCCATCTCAAGGACGATCAACACACGTCAAGGAAACCATTAATAAGCTGAGAAGATTAACATGACTTATTCATAACAGCAACAACTTGAACAGGAAGAAGAAAACACTAGCAGGCTGAGAGGAGAGGTGGTGGCAGCTCAGAGATAGAAACAAAACCCTAGACGTCAATCTATTAGCATCAGCAAATCCTAGATAGGTGAAAGATCATATCTTCAAATTTCTCTTGTGAACGCACTCTCTAAAATGAAATTCAAGACTTGAATTTATAATCTTAAAAAGCCTTCTAGAAAGGTTAATCCACAAACCCCTATCTTTTAGGGTTGTTACCAAACATAACATAAAATAATGTTAAGTTGACTTAGGATAGGGTGCTAACAGTCAAGTGGTCATATAAAATAAAAAAATAAGGTTAAGTCATCATAACAAAGGTTCTCATGGTACCACATATAACAAGGGTGCTAGGACCAAAAGGACCATAAGTATACTAAGCGTCAAAACAAGGTGGTAAGGCAACCCCCATACCCATAATACCAAGGTGTACAATAAAGGTGGGGAAACAACCCCTTTTACCCACAGGACTAACAAGACCAATGACATTAATCTTTTCTCTCTCAAGGTATATTGTCATGTGTGTTCCATACAATTTTATCATCACTGTATAAGGAGAATTCATGACAACATGTATCATGACTTCTCAAATACACATTATAGGAGGTCTATACAGTGAAAGGGTGTTTTTTGATATATTTCTATCTTATAACTTGCGGACATGAGCTTGTACCTGTGCACTATCTTTAACATGTATTGACACTTGCTTGTCTGCATCCTTGTTTGGATTTAGAATACGAAAATAAAGCTTTTGGTCTAGTTTATCTGGAGTGGGATGTAGGAAAATAATGTCATTCTCTTACTAAGGTGATGAAGAAAATCAAAACCAAATATGTTTTGAGGATGGATACCCAAAAAAATTCAGATATACCAACAGCCCAGAGCATTTGGAGACCTTGCACAGGTACAAGTTCCTTGCTCGAGAACTTATGGATAGCGTTCCCAAGTTATGAGATAAAAATATATCGAAAAACACACTTCAAACTGTATACAACTCCTATAATGTGTATTTTCTTCAAACTGGGATAAATAACTTCAACAATGTTTACCAATTTCACAAACCTCAAGAGAAAGATCCATCATATATATAATGAAGGTACTGCAGATTTAAAATCCATTCAGTAGAATAATATTTGGCAAAATAAGGTATGATATAATTTATCTCATAACTGGAATCTTCACAAATATGATAACTGCTTACAGAGAATACATAGATCACTAGTTGGTGAAAGAGTGAACACTTGGTATTGGCTGGTAACTATAATATGGGGAGGAAAACACCCTTTCATTGTACAAACATCCTATAATGTGTATTTTCTTCAGACTGTTTGTCTGAAATAAAGAACTTCAACAATTCTTACCAATTATCAAGAGTAATATCCTCCATATATATATTGAAAGTACTGTAGATTTAAAATACATTCACCACAATAATATTTGGTGAAATAAAGCCTGATATAACTTATTTCAGAGCTAAAATCTTTACAAAAGTGATAACCACTTACAAAGAAAACATGGATCATTGGTTGGTGAAAGAGTGAGCATTGGGTATTGGCTGGTAACTATAGTATGGCAAGGAAAAACACCCATTCACTATACAGGCCTCATATAATGTGTATTTGCTTCAAATTGGGATAAAGAACTTCAACAATGTTTACCAATTTCACAAACCTCAAGAGAAAGATCCACCATATATATAATGAAAGTATTGCATATTTAAAAGACATTCACCATAATAATATTTGGAAAAATAAGGTCTGATATAATTTATCTTAGAGTTGGAATCTTCACAAAAATGATAACTAGTTACAAAGAATAAGTGGATCACTAGTTGGTGAAAGAGTGAACACTTGGGATTGGATGGTAACTATAGTATGGCAAGGAAGGACATCCTGCCACTATACATACCTCCTATAATGTGTAATTGCATCATACTATTTGTTTGCGATAAAGAACTTCAACAATGGCTACCAATTTCACAAACCTCAAGAGCAAGATGTGTTCATCCAATATTCAGCTATTTCCTGTGGAAGAAATTTAATGTGGAATAAATTTAAAAAAAAATAGGATTGTGGAAGAACCTTTTCCAATAAAGTGGGTTGAGTGGGTGGATTGAGATTAAAAAGAAGAAAGAAAAAAATATATTGTAGAACCTTTCCAATGGGGTGGGTTGATTTAAAAAAGCGCAGGATCGAGGATTATTTTTTATAAGGGTAGAAATGAAATATCCATTAATTCTACAAATGCAATATGCACATGTTGCATGTAATTTCCATACCATTTCTAGATCCATAACTTGGATCTGCTTGTATTGTTCATCTTTCTCCCTGAGGGGCTTCCCACCTTGGAGCCTACTGATTATCTCTGCATGATTTAGTTCATTTTCATTTTTCTTTCTGCATATTATTTATTATAGGAGATGATTTAGAGCTCCCACTTTGTATTGACATCATTGTAACCAATAGTCTATTTGACCTACTTTAGTGGTCACTTGCCGAACATTAATAAAATTATCTTATCTTATCTACAACAATTACTCCTTTTGTATTACAACACTACACAACTTGGGTGCAATTTTATCTAATACAAAATCTAATTGTTCTTGTGAAGAAAAATAAACACAAAACGAACGAAAATATAATTTGCAACCAGAACTCTGGAATGTTAAAATACATTTCACTACACCCTGTGTATATCATTCCATGCAATGCATGTTGGTACATGGAAATTTATATTAAGTATCAACCATAAGTTTTAAACCAAACATAAAGGTATTCAACAAACCAATGTTGCGGAGAGCAAAGTGAAGCAAGGATCAAAAGCTGCAAATCCATGAGCACACCTGCCTAAAAAATCCAAAGGGTATTCCATATATAATATATGTTATATTTATTATAATGCACACCCAATGCGAATATAGTAGCATAAAATATAAAAGCATAGATTAGAGTGTTGTAAATAAATACAACATTATTGAAAGGTTAGAAATGTCATCCACAGTAGATAGCATTAACCATTTAGTACACAAATAACATTATATGAAAACTAAACAAACTCTTAATGGCCATGATCTTTTTATATTTGTTTGGCCCATGGCAGCTTGTGTTAACCGCCATGATCAGCCCCATGTGATGGGCACAGTCAAGACTGAATAGTTAGCTCCATTATATAAGCATTGTGAAATAAGGGGAAAATTGTATTCCTTATATGAGCTTTGTAATGAAAGATCTTCTTTATATAGTACTGGTGCTGAAAGGACCTTGAGGAGACAAACATATGAGATACTCCTTCTCAGTAGTTTGTTGGATCAATAATTTGGTTGATGGATGAATGAGGACTTGGTGTTAGATTGTAGCTCGAACAGTCTTCTGCAGGACTGGGCACACTAGTGAATAGATCTGGGCACTTTAAAAGGACAGTGAGAATACATTTCTTCTTCAGCACTTGGGCACATTAATTATGAGGGAGTAATCAGTGTTATAAGAGTGGATTTCTCTTCTATCTTTAGTAATCTATTCATAGCAGCTTGCATGTCATTTCTTAGTTAAGTAAAAGAGGACACATGGAATTACATATGTTAGAATACTAAGCAGTTTTCTAATTTCTAGCTTAAGTCTAAATTTAGTTAGGCACATGCAGTCTAGTAGGTAGGGTGCATGCTTGAATGCCTCATATCATCTTCAGTTGAGGTGCTATTGTGCATGTACCTACTCTTCTTCTCAGTGTATAAAAGAGAAGGCAAGGGTATATGTTTATCCATTCATTTTGGAGCAACAAATAGTGAATTAGTTTCCTGTGGTTTTCCTGTAGCAGATTTCAGATTGGACAATACGAAAGCAATAAAAGATTTTGACAATCCATCTACTATGATTTTTTTGTCTTTTAAGAGTAAGTAAAAATGATGTGATGTAGGAGTCAGGACAGACCTGCTAGTTTCCGTTATAATTTTTCTGCAGTATGTTTTTGTAAATTTAATCATTATTAGAAGAAAATGATTTGAATGGATTTAAGGTTTCAACTATCTAGTAGTTTATGAATTCTTTTAGTACAAATTCTACTGACCATGGTTTAAATTTTTTATCATGGTACTAGAGCACAGTTTCTGAAATTTCCCAGATTCTATATATGGAGAGGAACACACTGTCTAGAGTAGAGAAGTGTCAGAGGATTACAGTGGGCAGTATGTCCAATCTTCAGTGATTGAAGCACAAGTGTGCAGTGATTGGCACGTGGACCTTAGAAGGTTTGTCATGGGGTAGGAAATCCTATTTTTGATGCAGCAACAAAGCAGTGGAAACAATGGCCATTCCTAGCATGTGAACGTCACTTGTTGGAGGGAGCCTCTTCAACTTTGTGCTGTTGAAATTGAGATTGTAAAACCTCCCAAAAATGGTAGACTTGTGGTACCTTGTAGAGAAGATGGTTTCACCACCTACAAACCCAAATATCCGGCAAAACACAACAAGGTAGTAACCGCAAAGCAAATCCTGTTGGATTGAGTGAATGATCACTTAATCCCTTGTATAGTCAGGGAAAACACAACCAAAGACATGTATGATGCCTTGGAAACATTGTTCTAGATTGCGAATATATCTAAGAAGATGCTCTTGAATAACAAGCTCACCTCTTCCCATACAAGCAAAACATTAGCAATCAATCTCATTAAAAAGAAAAGATGAAAGACCAGATTGCAAAAGTTGGAAACACAGTTGAGGATAATGAGCTAGTTTGGGTTTCTATGAATGGCTTAGTCCATTGGAGCACAATCTTGTCCAAGTAATCAATGGTTGTGAACATTTTCTTGAATTTAATCAGTAATCAAATGCTTTTATTGGAGAGGAGATGAGACTACGAAAGTTTCCATCAGTTATGAGGATGTTTTAGACTTAGCCCTCATTGAGAAGGTGATGGAGGGAGGAAAGAATGAATCCGAGGAGGGTTATAAGAAGAAAGAATATTCAATCCCCCCTAGCTAGCAGAATAAGGATTCGATCCATACCAATAGCTTCAACTACAACAAGCATGGCCATTATGCTTCTTGATGACCTAAGAAGAAGATGGGTAAGCAAGGGTAAAATGCTCGTTTGGATTTGCCTAAATAAAAAACATAAAATTACCCGATGAAATACAAAATAGGTCCTTAGAACCGATTAAACTATCATTCAATAAGGAAGGTTAACAATACATCCATGTTTCTTTCCAATAAAAATAACTAGAATAGTCCTTTACCATTAATTCTCAAAAGGCGCACGAGCATCAAGGCTCTCTTAGCTTCCAATTATCAAAGTAATGGAAAATGAAAAAAATGAAGGTTTATATTAAGCAGATTGAGGAAGACTTCAAATTTTTTGCAGGGCATTTTCAACCTATAAACTAGTTAGGAAATAATAGGATGCAAGATGGTTGTGATCACCGTACTACTTAAATGATCAATTTTTTTTTGTTGTAATATAGTTAGACCCTACAAAAAGAAGTCAAATCTGATTTAATATTTGTGCCTACTTATTGGTTGTGGTCTTTGTGGATGAGGCTGTGGTCTTTGTGGTCCTACCACGTAAAAAATCCCATTGTAATCAAGAGAAAAGAAGGTAAAGAACAAATTTTTGTCGTACCTTTTGTAGTACCAAAAGGGGAAAACAAAGCAGAATATCTACAAGAAAATTAGACAAATGCTGCACTTAGGGGGTTAACTTCACAAATTCATTCTGCTAGATATGCTACAACCCCACAGATTGAGTATATTAAAGGTCTGATAAAGATGTCATAGGAGAATATCATCAAGAACATTCAATACTAGATCAACTCCATACTCATGATAGAGATGTAGAAGAAGCCCTTAAAGAAGTAATGATAGAGATCAAGCAAGTCATGAAAATCACTGGTAAAATCAATAAAAGGACTAAAAATATTTGGTTAAAGAAAAACCCAAGGAAAAATTAGATATATCTAGACTACCTCTAAATTTCAGATCTCAAGAAATGTTTTTCCGGGTCCTTCCATTGGAACAACAACAGGTAAAATAGAAAGAAATAATAGGAGGAAGGTTGAGATTGGACGAGAGACAAATTCACCCCAAGAAGCCTGGGCAATGGCAGTCCAATCAATCCTTCCCACCACTGAGGATAAAAATTCCCAAGTAAGAAAACCCATAAAAGGACTCCATACCATATGCACAGACCTCCAGCTCAAGATTTGGAAGATGGAATGAATATTAACCAAATGCCATGGTCACCAGAAGTTCTATAATGGAACTTGAATGGATCTAGTACTCAGAAGATAGAGCAGATGATACACATAATGTTTACTGTCTATATAGATTATGTAGCCAATGGAAAAGATCCTACTTCTTGTAGAATGATAATACCAACGTTTACAAGAGCCTTGCAAAAATGGTGGCAAAGAACAATGACAATGGAAACATGGAACAAATGGGAACAAACAAAAACAAAAAATGCAGAGGGACTTGAAGAGTCTAACCTAATAGGTTGCATGAATGCAGAAATAATAAAATACTGGGGAGGAGTAACATAAAATATGAAAGCTAAAAACACCCATTTCCTATTAAATATGAAAATCCTCCTAGATTTTGAACTGTTTCACCGAGATTGGGTAATCAGAATACAAGATGTAGAAAATGGTGATAGCGAAGTTTGGAAGAAAAATACATTTCTGCATTGCCTAAAAAATTCCAAGGATTTTTCTCTAGTGCTTTAAGTAAACAATCCTTGACAGAGTACAGTTGGGATGAATACTATGACATCATACTCAGCTGTATAGGAGATATATGGATGAGGAGGACAACCACCAAAGCTACTCGAGAATATCTTCGAAGAAAAGCAGGAGTATGTAGACAATACAAAATGCAAGAACCATACTACCCCCAAAGAAAATAGAGAGCAAAAGGATAGAAAAAAGGAAAAAATAAAATACTGCAAGTATGCATATCCTAAGAGATACAGGAAATACAAGAAGAAAAAGGAATTAGAAAGGTACGATAGAAAAAGGAGGAAACCCAGAAAATATGGCAAATGGTATTCCTCAAAGACTGGTAAGAGTAATTACTAGTATGAAAAACAAGGATGAGTTTGGAGGAAAGTTAAGATGGAAGTATTCTCCAAAACCAAAATGCTACAAATGTGGCACACTTGGGCATTATGCAAATAAATGCCCAAACCCAGCAAATCCAAGAGAACAAACCAGTTTCTCTAGAGTACAGAAGGTACATATGTCCCTAAAAGAGATGATTATAAATTATAAATGTGCACTGTGCGGAAAGAAGGGACATAGAGAAATCCAGTGCCCAGAAAGCAGAGCCTTTGGAGATACATACAATGCAGAAAAATCTTCGTCATCAAAAGAAGTAAACTGCAATTATTCTTCATCATAATAAAGCACAGATTTTGATCAAATACTGAAAGCTGGTGAGGACCATCAATGTAAACGCTCCGATTCAGAAGATTGCCATTGCTGAATCCCATAAGAAAATTTCAGTAGCAATCCCAATGAAGATGATGATAATGTTTATGCTACATATATTGCAAGGGAAAGAATATAAGGCCTCCACTTCCTAATGCAATATGATAAGGAACAACAATTAGGCCTCAATGTTGATGAGGCAAATAGAAGAAATGGAAGAAGGCCAAGCCAAAGAAACAATGAAGAAATCCTTTGCAGAAGCATTCCTTCAAAAGAGAAAAGAGAAAGAAGACCAATGATCAAGGGCTAGTAGTAGATCAAGGAAGTTTTATTTTCATGCAAAATCAAATTGGAATATATTTGCAACAACTCTCCCTTCTTATGAAATAAATACTATGCCATTGCTAGAGACATACCAAAAAAAGAGGTAACACTACATGACCTAGCAAGAGAACAAAACAATTTGAAAAAGAAGATCAAGGAACTCTGAACCACAATAGAAAAGCTCAAAAGCTAAATAGGATCCAGAAAGCTCAGATTCAAGCCTCCAAATTGAGGAAGAAGAAACAGAGGAGCAAGAGCCTAGAGATTAAGGGTCAAAATTCACTAACATAAGAGGCCCTAAACTTTCTGAATTTGATGCTTTCAGAGTAAATGCAATTGTGCACCAAAGATATACTGTCTCTCTCGGAATCCGGATTGAAAATGAAGATTTTATCTTTCCCACCCTGATAGATTCTGGACCAGACATTAATATGATATATATAAATAAGGTTCCTGCCAAACTTGGTCATCCTACTCACCATACTATTCATGCAGTAGGATCTTCATCTATGGTAATGTTTGAGATTCCAATAGCTCAAGTCTGTACGAACCAATACAAATTGGACGTACATTTCTATCTGATGAAGTTGAATTCATATTGCATAGTGTGAGAATAGATCGGATGGTAAAGAGATTACTCCAGAATGAAATTGCTGCAAAAAGAAAAACAGATCCGGGCAATAAAAGATCAAACCAGGACTGCGAATATTATAGAGAAATTAAAATAGAAAAGGTGGAAGGATATTAAATATATTACAAGGGAAAGGTTTTTGCAGCAGAGCCTTTGGAGATACAAAAGCTCTGCTGCACATAAACATTATCATCATCATCATCTCAAACAGAAGAAATATATTACAAGGAAAAGGTTTGTGTAGCTGCTCCAAAAGCATTTTGGCGCAGGAAAAAGAATACAATCTCTATGCCATTAAAACCAGATTGCAAAGGATCTGCAGGACACTCAAATGCTGTCCCCATGAATAAAGAGATGCATCTTCATTGCAAAAAATAAATTCAAAAACTTGGGTATTTGAGCTATTCTTAATTTTTTTACAAGTTGCCATGCAAGGAACTCTTTTGTGTGTATATACTATATACACACACTTATGGGTGTCTGATTTATTCTTAATTCCTTCACAAGTTGCCATGCAAGGCACCCTTTTGTAATATGGAGCAATTCCCCTCAATTAAATAAATAGTTTTTGTCACATAATATTTTCCCTGTATAATTTATTTTATAAATTTATTGTGTATTCTTCAGTATTTTTGGGCTATGAAGTACTGATTAGGAGCAGGAATACCAATTGTTTTATTTACCAATATGCATCATAACTCCATATTTAAAACTAACAGAAAACAAGAACAGAACACATAATATGTGCAGGATCATATCTGTTAAAATAGGAATTGATCGGAACTTGACAGGGTTGAAACTGCTTAGCACTAGGTCAGGTGCCAGTAGGTATCCTTTAGTCCAAAGGTGTCACAGTTGGCTTGCAAATATATGCAACTTACAAATTTGGAACAGTCAGATGCATATTTTAATGGAGAACAAATCCTAGTTGCATTAGATCCTATAATTTGAGGATGGGAACGAACAATCATGCAAATTACTAATTGTGAATCTGTTCCAAAGAGACATGAAACAAAATATACAAACATTGAAAAACTCCATGCTTGAAAATGTCCTCAAAGACTTCCAATTTCACATGAAACAATATTTAAGCAAATCGGTTTCAAGTAAAAGGAAGAAAACAAAGACTGTAAGATTGAAGAAATAATATTTCTTGATAAAAAACAATGAATAATTGTAAGAATGACTACGGTTAAATTTTCCTTGTGGGTGTATGTGGGGTAGTGTGGGTTTATTTGTAAAATTAATCAAACTGGCACCGAGTGGCAGAGGATGGGATCGGGATAACATACCTTGTACACTGTATACACCTTGTCATGACAGTATTGACGAGAGGGATGAGGTTCTTATCCAACACAAACCTCTTTGTTTCGATGAAACGCCCGCGATCTGATCTAAAAGCCATAGAACGATCCTGTAGATCACACTCCCCTCCTTGGTCACAGATTGGGAAATCCAGTGTATGATTCATCAAAAGAAACTCCATCACCCCTTCCCTTTCCTCTTCGCCATTGGGGTATCAGTCTTTATTTTCAATCCTGTCAATTAAACCCTAAAATCAGCATCCTTCCGATTCAAACCCTCAAGAAGCAGTTAACAGCTTTGGTATTGGTGGAAACCATAGTGAAAAGAGTGAAGGCATTTAATTACCAGGAAGCGTAGGAATAACGCAAGATGCCATGGGCTTGGGACTCTTCTCGAGCTCAACGAGACACATGGGGAAATTTCTGGTGATGGATAAGCGGGAATGATAGCAGAATTGAGAGATATCGACTCCTGCTAACTCGTAGGCCTGGAACATGGTCTTTCCTTGGAGAATCTTGACTAGGTGGCAATCCACTGTTACTCAAGAGCTTCCTCCGGCTTGGGGATCTCTAGCCATGCTCCTCCCACCGACGTTCTCTTCTCTACGCTTGCTTCTGTTTCCCTCGCTGGAGGCGAGGATATTTCCCGCCTCCATCCCTCACCATTGAGTCCCAATCCCTGGTGCTACTGCTGCACGGCCCATAAGCGTCCCATGAGTGATTTTGATCTCCTCACTATCTGAAATGAGAGCATTCCAATCCCCATTTCGACCATTCCAATCCCCTCGACCATTCCAAAATTTAGTTGGGGTTTTGTGGCTCAATGTAAAGGGTCGCTAATCTTTCTGCCACATACAAACTTCCTCAAATTTACTTTCTCGCTCACAATGTTGCTTTTTTATTTTTTTATAATTGTGAATGAGTCATTCGTGAAGTATAGTTTGGGTGTTAAGAGCTATTTTTGTCATTAAATTTAAATGGTGGAAAGTGTGCCTTTGGATTTAAGTTCTATGGTATATACTAGGTTTTGAGTTGGGAAGAATTAATTATGTGTTATATGTTTATATGTGCAATGAAATGCGAAGGGTTAAATAAAGTAAAATATGTAATGTTAGAATGTGTAAACATACATATTTGTGAAGCGTTTGTTTGCAGGAGTTTTTTTTTCATAAAGGTTTTTTTTTGGGGGATATATTTACAATGTGAATACTTTATAAAATAGATGTCGGTGGTTTTTTTATGGAGTAAATGATAAATAAATAATACTTGCTTTATGAATGCATTATTGGTTTATCTTTAATTGTATGTATGTTTGTTTGTGGTCTTATTTCATTTCAATGCTATTTTTCTTTTGTAGAGATGAAAATTGCTTCACAAGTGAGTACGTATAGTAGGTTCTACCTTTAGGTTAGATGTACACTTAATTGGGTGTTTTAATCCATTTTGGAAGGTGAATTTCTTTATTACCAAAATATTTAGAAAATGACACTAATTCATTTTGGTAAATGGACACCTATCTTTTTTTATGAATGGTGAGCCTAAAAATAACTCGTTTCACTTTCTCGAACTTGAACGAATCATGATGCATTTTGTAATCTCAACAACTGCTCAAAAGATACATCAATATTAATATCCATGTCATACAAACCCCACACAAGGATGTGGCATGCTCGTTCAAGTTTAAAATTAGATCATTGTCACAATAGTCGCTGAAAGTTGTATCTAGAGCACAATGCATAAAAATTCTAATGCTTATTGTGTGAAGGGCTTCGATGGGTTCAAAATAGGGTTACCTAGGTTACTCAAAGTTGTAGCTAGAGCACAACGCATCAAAATTCTAATGCTTATTGTGTGAAGGCATTCGATGGGTTCAAAATAGGGTTACCTAGGTCGCTCAAAGTTGTAGCTAGAGCAATTATAAACTAATGTACTTACCATCAGGATCAACAATTCTTGCCATTTGGAGCGCATCAGAATTTGACAAATCTGCATTTGTACGTGAAACTGCTAGAATGATGCATGTTTCATGCTTGATATATAACAAAATCATTGTTCTAATCAGGGCTTCAATATCAGAAGGTTGATCTCCCACTGGAACCTAATTATTTATACCAGGAAATTGCACTAGAGTTATATTAAGAACATTTGGAGAAAATATTTTCAACCGAATTTGCTTATCCGAGACACCTTTGTTTAATCCAACTTCCCCCTCTATTTCTTCCTGCACTATTTGGGCACAAAAAAAAATTAGAATTTCAAAATAAAAATACACCATTGTTCCACCATCATATCAGTGGCATTTACACAATCATATGCATATACAAAGAAAAATACATGACAATAAAAAGATTAACCCTTTTTCTAAAATGATAGACCTAAAGGATCTAACTAAAATCTACATGGAGCCCATGTAGAAGCTTCAGAGTCTTTGTGTGCAAGAACATGGAGCCCTTCTAAAAAAAACACCAGAGTGTTCAAAAATAAATTATGGATAGCCAAAGAAGGCTAAAAAAGGTAAGCACGATGACATGGCAGCAAAAGTTGGGAAGTCAACTCTCTCTATTGATAGTGGATTGTGGAAAGCGATTTTGGCCATTGATACAGTAATCAATATGTGAAGGACATAATGGAAGGTCATGGTGGCCATCAAATCAGCCCAGTAAGAATGGAACCAGTTATTGTTGATGAGAGCAATCCAAAATTTGGTGCCAAGGATTCACTGTATTCTCATCTGATGAGAACCATTTCTATATTGGCCTCCTACATGAGTTTGTAAGTCAAGGATATCATTACCAGCAGATGGAGACCTTTTTAAAGAAAATGGAGTGTTCACATTCAAATTCTATACATCCTCAAAATTTGAATAACCCATCAATGTCCAAAAGATTTGGGGACAACTCAGTGAGATAAAATGCTGGAAAGTAACCTCTAAACTTCAATATTTAAACAAAAATTATTCAAATGAAAGCAAAAAATTAGCATGGAGCCATATTAACCCTGAAACGTTTAAGCAACAACAGATTTGCACATGGGTTTTTTTACGCTCTTGGTGTTTAATAGATTTGGTTGAAGCTAAGATGGATCCATGCTGGTAAAATCCAACTCTGGTACTAAAAGTTGATCAAGAAAACTAGCAATTTTTTAAATTTGTAAATATAGTAATATTTGGGCTAAGGCGTGTAATATTTTTTTTGACACAAAAAGAAGCTATCAATAATCTAAAATTTAAAATAGTAAGTTTCTTGAACCAACATTTTTCAAAGGAACTCTCTACAATTAATGACATATCACTGTATCAGTGAAAGTTTATGTCATGGAACGATACAGTCACTGAATCTCCTCTGAAGATTCTTGAAACAACCCAAATGGCAACCACTCAAGTTGATGATTATGTGAACCTTGCTACCAATGTCCACTTTTTTTCATCAAAATGAAATTCAAAAGGTCGGTTTGATGAGTCCTCCTCTACAAGACTTCATTTCTTGCATGAATATCATGGACTCATGACAACTATAAACAACACTCGATGTCAGGCAAATACAAATAATGACATGTAGCTAGGATCACAAATTGTGCAAAGGTCGATTTATGAAAATGTTGTTATAGAGAGGTGTCATTGGGCACACAATATGGAGAAACAATGGTTATTAATAAAATTAAAAAAACAATTGTTGGCTCAAGAATAGTCTTCAATTTGATGGGTGGAATGATCGTGATGTATTCTCCCTCCGTCCTTTCATCTATTATGGTTTCTCACAACATTTGTCCTCAGTGCCACTGAAATACATATAAAATTACTTGTCTTTACGTCCTCTCCCCTTTAAATCCTCATCTCATAGTAATAAATAAGGATCATTATGCATTCACATCAGCACCTTATAATACGAATTGAGTAAGGCGTAGAGGCAACCATAAAATATTAAATGTGTCAAGACACAAAGAGTAAGAGACAACTATAAGTAAGTCTTATATTAAATTTACCATTAAAGTATTTAATTAACACTATCAACTAACATTTGACAAGTTGGATTATTGTGATCTTCTTATCCTTACCAATGTGATTGCAAGGCATTATTTGAAGGTAAAGTCCATAATTTTAGGTCTTCTTCCTCATTATCATGCCTTTTGGTAAGACAATAAAGAGGGCAGTGGCCTACATCGACATGGAAAACGGTTTCGACATAGAGGTATACACATTATATTTTTTTATTAAATAACTTAAATTACTACCTGTGCTTGTTGATTCTCTGAATCATGGACTGGTACAAAACACAACAAATTTTAGAGCCCCGAGCCCTTAATTACTCAGTCTTAGAACTTTCTCAAATCTAGCCATTAATAAACTTCTTTTGGTATTTTGGTTCAATTTAAAAGGTGGATTGTTGAGAGACAGACATGTAGTGAGTTGCAAGGATTCAATTGAATTAGGCTTGATTCCATTTCCCCTCCATCCCATATTACATGTATTCTTTTATGACAAGTGTTGAACAAAAAGTTTTGATGCCTTGACCCCGGTTATGCTAGCTTTGCTAACTTGCTTGGTATGTGCTAATTTTTTTTTAATGTTTTTTGAGTTGTGTATTGTTTTTCTTAGGTTCCCAATCCTTATCATTCTTATATCTCTCAAGCTTGGATTGCACTTGGATGCACCGTCATCAACTACAACTACACTCTTACCTTTTCACCACAATTAGAAATCTTAACTGGAACAATAGGTCTTCCTTGATCTGTAGTTGATAATCACTCAATTTTCTTCAGTACATCTATTCCCTCAACAACTCTTCCAAAGAAGACATGCTTGTTGCAGATAATAAGAAAAGGGACATTAATTATATGAGAGTAAAATAGACAATAGAGATGGGGAGAGGCAACATATCCAAATTAGTCAGACAAATGTTAGCCTCACCCCCTTAGTAGCATATAGACCAATTGAATTGGACTGAAGAGAACTGCCTACAAATATTTATCAGAATTTAAAATGTCGAATGGTAAAAATACACTGGTGTCTCGCACCCAAAGAAAGTAACCCATTATTTCAAGGTAAAGGAATCTTGTATTTCTAAAATATGAAATTTCCATATGGTGACACTCATGAGTCATGGATAAAGAGAAAATATGTCGATCACAACCAACATGTAAAGCTGCTCAGACAAACTCATGTGAATACAAAAAATCATAGATATGGAATCAAGTATATACCCATCAAGATGACGTGTTGCTGCAAAAGTAATAAAGAACTAAGAACCATTGGTGTTCTAAGATACATAATTTCCATATGGTGACACTCGTGAGTCATGGATAAAGAGAAAATATGCCGATCACAAACAACATGTAATGCTTCTCAGACAAACTCAGGTGAATACAAAGTCTGTGGGACTTGATGGATTAATATTTTATGGGATCAACAAAACAATTACTCATTGAGTGAACAAAATAAAAAATGGAGCAAAGCCTAAGTATATCTCATCAAAAGAACCACTGCCAATTTTGTGCCCAAGTCTATTCTTGTTGTTTACGTGTGAGTCCATGTCACTGTATGTCACAATTTTAGACCCTATGTGCACACATTTGAGGTTAATATGCACATTCCAGTACCCACAATCATGTCCCAACACCCCCCCCCACACTTCAACATCTACACATGTTCTAGCTCTGTGCATACACTTTGTCATCATGAGATTTGTGGAAATGACCATATTTTGTTGAAGATCTCTACACTAAACTAGAATATGAAAATTTATATATGCACAATGATATTTAAAAAGTTTCTTGCCAAGTTATGGTTGTATCAAATGGTTCCCTTTAGCAGTAAAGTGCATTCTACATGCAACATAGTATAATTGCTTGACAAAATTAGTGAACCAACAACATACTTGGTTGTAATGATAAATAATCAAGTTTTATGCAATCAAGCACTAGAAAAATGAAGTCAAGAAATATAACAAGGATACCATATTTAGAATATATTGGGAAAATTGCCTGTAATGGCAAGCTCAATAAAGGGTTTGGTTCTTGTATTTCATACCTGTACAAATGACCTTATGGTCATTGGAGGCCAAATAAGACTTGAAGGTGAAAATATAGAGTTGAATTTCTTGCATCCTACACCTGAAGGAGGAGCTTTGAAATGGAATTTGCTAACAGTTAAGGAATATGCAAGAGTTATACTTCTCACATATGAAACCATCCTATTGGGATCGATTCCTTATTGAATGGTTATCAAAAATACATTTGATATTTTTCCACTTGCATATTTAGCCTATCAATACCTATGTGTTGGAACGTTGAATTCTTTACCAGCTCTTAGTAACGATCTGAACAAGGCAAATTCCTTTGTCGTAGTAGCGGCTCTTAAAATTTGTGGCATATTGAGAAATGTAATACTGTGAACAAGTGACAGAGTATATTGCAACATATATAGTAATCAAGAGTAATATTAGCAATGGGGATTTATAGATGTTTATAGAAGGAAATATCATTGGGACTCTATGGTGTCGAATCCTCCATCCAGCAAAGTAGCAGGTCCACATTACCAGCATTTAAATACCATATTTTGAAGATCAACAATAAAGATCAACCCAATATTCAAGGGCATCAAATTGAGCATTTCCATTCAGTCATTTAACAGGTGGTATTCAAAGGAGGGACAAATATCAAAGTATATGATGTTAAAGCATATTTGGGTCATAGATTGAACACTTGAAAGCTACAGGATTCCAAGAAATCCTCTCTAGATTTATGGAAATAGTGGGGCATATATCCTCAAATTTCAGGTAGAATATTAGTTGACAATTATAGTCAAACCTTATATTTTAAGGGAATCGAACTCAACAGCAGTACTAGCGTTTAGCAAATCAACTCAACAACAGTACTTAGCATTTAGAAAATCAGTTCCAAGTGTAGCATTTCCTAGCTCTATGTTGAATGTTTTTCTTGTCGAAATTCTTGGCGCAATTCATGTCACTAACCCTGGGTTCATATATGGTGCTCTATTCAAGACATTTTTTTGGAGGCTATTATTGGCGTTATATGGGATGCTTTTGTGGACGCTAATTGGGACGTTAATTGGGATGTTATTTGGGATGCTAATTATCGTCCAAAATAACGTCAATTTTAAAAATGGATGCTAATTGGGATGCTAATTGGGATTCTAATTGGGATGCTAATTGGGACGCTAATTGGGATGTTAATTGGGATGCTAATTAGCATCCAAAATAACATTAACTTTTAAAAATGGACGCTAATTGGGATTCTAATTGGAACGCTAATTGGGATTCTAATGGGGATGCTAATTGAGATGCTAATTGGGACATTAATTGGGATGCTAATTAGCGTCCACAATAGCGCCAACTTTTAAAAAGGGATGCTAATTGGGATGCTAATTGGGACGCTAATTGGGACGCTAATAAGGACTCTAATTGGGACGCTATTTGGGATGCTAATTAGCGTTCAAAATAGAATCAAATTTTAAAAAGGGATGTAAATAAGTCCATTAAAAGCGCCATCCCGTGGAAAAGCGTCCACTTTGTCGAAAAAATGATGAAAAATACACTAACAGGGATAGTGGATGCTAAAAAAGAAGCTAAAAGGGACACTAATCGCAGGTTTTTGTTGTAGTGTTAAGACTTAATAAGGATGTCCTTAAGCTATTTCCTTCTGACCTTCTCTCAAAATGTGTAGTTCCATTTTCTGAACACCCTTTAGGCGTTTTTGTTGTAGCTCCTCCAACTATAGAATTTTGGTTTCCTGTAGTTGCATCTCTATCCACATGTTCATGAAATGTAGTTATTTCAGTTGTTTCATGTATTCCAGTTTCATCCAAGTTCTCAAGGGATCCATGCTCCAATTGTTTCCCGTTGGGTTCTGTACTTCCATTCCTTTCAACAGTAACTGAAGTCAAATGTTCCCTAGCTTGTTGAGGAAAACAACCTTCAACGCTTTGATTAGACTGATTTGTAAAAACAACTTCATCAACCACATATCTTTGAGGGAAAAGTGTGGCCTCAGTATGTAAAATGGAGCTCATTCCACTGTGGTACATATTTTATTTATCCAAAATAAAGTTCATTGTAGTGGCAGCAAGAATATGATCTATTCTTTGAGAGAGGTTTGGGATCATCACATTCTGTGAAATATGATTAATTCTATTATGAATAATTCTATCTTGAACATTTTCATTCCCTGCAACTATATTTGGAGTCAAAGGATGCATTTTTTCTTGAGGAACACAACCTTCAACGCTTTGATTAGACTGATTTGTAACAACAACATCATCAATCATAGATTTTTGAGGGAAAAGTGTGGCCTTATTTTTCCAAATGGAGTTCATTCCCCTGTGGTACATATTTTCTTTATCCAAAACAAAGTTCAATGTAGTGGAAGCAAGAATAGGATCTATTCTTTGAGGGAGGTTTGGGATAGTCAGAGTCTGTGAAATAAGATTAATTCTATCGTAAACAATTCTATCTTGAACATTGTCATTCCCTGCAACTATATTTGGAGTCAAAGGATTCCTTTGTTCTTGAGGAACAAACCCTTCAACGCTTTGATTAGATTGATTTGTAACAACAACATCATGAATCACATGTCTTTGAGGGAAAAGTGTGGCCTTATTATTCCAAATGGAGTTCATTCCGCTGTGGTACATATTTGCATTATCCAAAACAAAGTTCATTGTAGCAGTAGCAGGAATAAGATCTGTTCCTTGAGGGAGGTTTGGGATAGTCACATTCTGTGAAATAGGATTAATTCTATGGTAAACAATTCTATATTGAACATTTTCATTCCCTACAATTATATTTGGAGTCAAACAATGCCTTTTTTGTTGAGCAACACAACCTTTACCACTTTGATTAGACTGATTTGTAACAACAACATCATCAATCACATATCTTTGAGGGAAAAGTGTGGCCTTATTTTGCAAAATGGAGTTCATTCCGTTGTGGTACATATTTGCATAATCCAAACCAGAGTTCATTGTAATGGCAAAAGGAATAACATATTTTCTTTGACGGAAGTATGGGACATTCACATGCGTTAAAGAGAATTAATTATATGGTAAATATTTCTATCTTTTACATTGTCATTCGTTGCAACTGTAATTGGAGTCAAAGCATGGCTTTGTTGTTGAGCAACACAACCTTCAACACTTTGATCAGATATATTTATAATAGAAGAAGCATTAATGGCCGATATTTGAGTGAAATGAGGTTGTAAATTGGCTACATGATTGCTTGATGACTGAGGAAAATTTCTGGTTTCATTCTGTGGTATGTAATTCTCATCTCCAAATCCTTGACATTGTCCACGACCAGCACAGTTAGCACTCTTTTTCTCTCTAACATGAATGAATTGAGGGACAACGTCACATGGTTCCAAAGTTGGAATATTAGAGTAACAAAAACCCTTACGTCGACCTCTTTTTCAAGGAATATTATGTTGAGAAGTCTCATTTGAATGATCCATTAATGTGTTACCTTGTAGAACAAAAAAAACATTCAATATTAGGGTTAGAAGTTAAAAATTTTTATAAAGGAGAAAGTATTAGGTAAAAAATTGGAAATATTAACATGTTAAAAGGGGAGGAATAATAATAAAAAGGACTCTCCTATTTTATTCATTGAATTTGACAAAGAAATCAGGCATGTGCATGCATTTTACTGAAGCAAGGCAATTTTGGATAGCTTCACTCAAATGCACGCCCAACCTGCATTACAAAGACAAATTCATTGATTCAAACCACATCGTGTCTGTTCATGCATAAAAAACCTAAATATTCTTTCAAATTTTATATTTGAGACATAAAAACTTATGCTCTGCAAGGAAACTCCAAATTTATGTGTTTTCCACATGGTCAAAATAAGGGTTGAGTCCCTCGAGGAAATGCACTCATTGGCCTGCATTTCATGTTATATTGAATAAATTGTAGTATAACATAGACATACCAACCTTTTCTACAAACTCTTGTACTCATTTCTGTACATTGTATGGTCTACATTAAAATCGAAGTCATCAAAAACAACAATTGATAGTATTTGTCAAATTTTCATGGCCAGAACTAAAAATGCACACCAATGCCAATAGAAGTAGACTCTAGATATGAAATTTGTAAGTTGGCATATATACACATTTCTGAGCCTAATGATCCATGAATAAGCTATTCTAGTATTGTTGCAAAGCTATTATTCACACCTGTAAACTTTCTGACTAAATGCACACCAAATGAAAACTATGTCTTCTTGGAGAAACATTCCAAACGGGAAAGTTTCAGGTAAAAATTTGGAAATTTTAAACTTCTGAAAGGTGAGGAATAAAAAAAAGACTTTCCTATTTTATTCATTGAATTTGACAAAGAAATCAGGCATGTGCATGCATTTTACTGAAGAAAATCAATTTTGGATTGCTTCACTCAAATGCACGCCCAACTTGCATTACAAAGTCAAATTCATTGATTCAAACCACATAGGGTCTGTTCAGGCATAAAAAACTAAATAAGCTTTCAAAGTTTAAATTTTAGACATAAAAACTTATGCTCTGCAAGGAAACTCCAAATTTATGTGTTTTCCACATGAAAAAAATCAGGGTTGAGTCCCTCGAGGAAATGCACACATTGCCTTGAATTTAATGTTATATTGAATAAATTGCACTATAACATAGACATACCAACCTTTTCTACAAACTCTTGTACTCATTTATGTAAATTGTATGATCTACAGTAAAATCCAAGTCATTCAAAACAACAATTGATAGTATTTACCAATTTGTCATGGCCAGAACCAGAAATGCACACCATTGCCAATCGAAGTACACTCTAGGTATGAAATTTGGAATTTGGAATATATACACATTTATGAGCCTAATTATCCATGAACAAGTTCTTCGAGTATTATTGCAAAGCTATTATTCACACTTGTAAACTTTTTGACTAAATACACACCAAAGGAAAACTATGCTTGCTTGGAGAAACATTCCAAAGCGGAAAGTTTCAGGTAAAAAATTGAAAATATTAAACTTCTGAAAGGTGAGGAATAATAAAAAAAATACTCTCCTATTTTATTCATTGAATTTTACAAATAAATAAGGCATGTGCATGCATTTTACTGAAGCAAGTCAATTTTGGATTGGTTCTCTCAAATGCACGCCCAACATGCATTACAAAGCTAAATTCACTGATTCAAACCACATAGTGTCAATTCATGCATAAAAAACCTAAATAAGCTTTCAAAGTTTAAATTTTAGACATAAAAACTTATTCTCTACAAGGAAACTCCAAATTTATGTGTTTTCACATGGTAAAAATCAGGGTTGAGTCCCTTGAAGAAATGCACACATTTGCCACCATTTCATGTTATATTGAATAAATTGCACTATAACATAGACATACCAACATTTTATACAAGCTCTTGTACTCATTTATGTAAATTGTATGATCTACAACAAAATCCAAGTAATCCAAAACAACAATTGATACTATTTGCCAATTTTTCATGGCCAGAACTAAAAATGTACACCAATGCCAATCGAAGTATACTCTAGGTATGAAATTTGGAATTTGGCATATATACACATTTCTGAGCCTAATTATCCATGAATAAGTTCTTCTAGTATTGTTGCAAAGCTATTATTCACACTTGTAAACTTTTTGACTAAATGCACACCAAAGGAAAACTATGCCTGCTTGGAAAAACATTCAAAAGGGGAAAGTTTCAGGTAAAAAAATTGAAATATTAAACTTCTAAAAGGTGAGGAATAATAAAAAAGACACTCTCATATTTTCTTCATTGAATTTGACAAAGAAATAAGGCATGTGCTTGCATTTTACTGAAGCAAGTCAATTTTAGATTGCTTCATTGAAATGCACGCCCAACATGCATTATAAAGACAAATTCACTGATTACAACCATAGAGTGTCTGTTCAGGCATAAAAAACCTAAATAAGATTTCAAAGTTTAAATTTTAGACATAAAAACTTATGCTCTGCAAGGAAATTCCAAATTTATGTGTTTTCCACATGGTAAAAATCAGGGTTGAGTCCCTCAAGGAAATGCACACATTGGCCTGCATTTAAAGTTACATTGAATAAATTGTACTATAACATAGACATACCAACATTTTCTACAAACTCTTGTACTCATTTCTATAAATTGGATGATCTACAGTAAGATCCAAGTCATTCAAAACAACAATTGATAGTATTTGCCAATTTTTCATGGCCAGAACCAGAAATACACATCAATGCCAATCGAAATACACTATAGGTATGAAATTTGGAATATATACACATTTATGAGCCTAATTATCTATGAATAAGTTCTTCTAGTATTGTTGCAAAGCTATTATTCACACTTGTAAACTTTTTGACTAAATGCACACCAAAGGAAAACTATGCCTGCTTGGAGAAACATTCTTAAGGGGAAAGTTTCCGGTAAAAAATTGGAAATATTAAGCTTCTAAAAGGTGAGGAATAATATAAAAAAGACTCCTATTTTATTCATTGAATTTGACAAAGAAATTAGGCACATGTGTGCATTTTACTAAAGCAAGTCAATTTTAGATTGCCTCAATCAAATGCATGCCCATCATGCATTACAAAGCCAAATTCACTCATTCAAACGATAGGGTATGTTTAGGCATAAAAAACCTAAATAAGCTTTCAAAGTTTAAATTTTAGACATAAAAACTTATGCTCTACAAGGAAACTCCAAATTTATGTGTTTTCCACATGAAAAAAATCAGGGTTGAGTCCCTCAAGGAAATGCACACATTGCCTTGAATTTAATGTCATATTGAATAAATTGCACTATAACATAGACATACCAACCTTTTGTACAAACTCTTGTACTTATTTCTGTAAATTGTATGATCTACAGTAAAATCCAAGTCATTCAAAACAACACTTGATAGTATTTTCCAATTTGTCATGGCCAAAACTAGAAATGCACACCATTGCCGATCGAAGTACACTCTAGGTATGAAATTTGGAATTTGGAATATATACACATTTTTGAGCCTAATTATCCATGAATAAGTTCTTCTAGTATTGTTGCAAAGCTATTATTCACACTTGTAAACTTTTTGACTAAATGCACACCAAAGGAAAACTATGCCTGCTTGGAGAAACATTCCAAAGGGGAAAGTTTCACGAAAAAATTGAAAATATTAAACTTCTGAAAGCTGAGGAATAATAAAAAAAGAACTCTCCTATTTTATTCATTGAATTTGACAAAGAAATAAGGCATGTGCGTGCATTTTACTGAAGCAAGTCAATTTTGGATTGCTTCTCTCAAATGCATGCCCAACATGCATTACAAAGCCAAATTCACTGATTCAAACCACATTGTGTCAATTCATGCATAAAAAACCTAAATAAGCTTTCAAAGTTTAAATTTTAGACATAAAAACTTATTCTCTGCAAGGAAACTCCAAATTTATGTGTTTTCCACATGGTAAAAATCAGGGTTGAGTCCCTTGAGGAAATGCACACATTGGCTTGCATTTCATGTTATATTGAATAAATTGCACTATAACATAGACATACCAACATTTTATACAAACTCTTGTACTCATTTATGTAAATTGTATGATCTACAGCAAAATCCAAGTAATCCAAAACAACAATTGATAGTATTTTGCCAATTTTTCATGTCCAGAACTAAAAATGCACACCAGTGCCAATCGAAGTACACTCTAGGTATGAAATTTGGAATTTAGAATATATACACATTTCTGAGCCTAATTATCCATGAATAAGTTCTTCTAGTATTGTTGCAAAGCTATTATTCACACTTGTAAACTTTTTGACTAAATGCACACCAAAGGAAAACTATGCTTGCTTGGAAAAACATTCAAAAGGGGAAAGTTTCAGGTAAAAAATTTGAAATATTAAATTTCTGAAAGGTGGGGGATAATAAAAAAAACACTCTCATATTTTATTCATTGAATTTGATAAATAAATAAGGCATGTGCATGCATTTTACTGAAGCAAGTCAATTTTAGATTGCTTCTCTCAAATGCACGCCCAACATGCATTACAAAGACAAATTCACAGATTACAGCCATAGAGTGTCTGTTCAGGCATAAAAAACCTAAATAAGATTTCAAAGTTTAGATTTTAGACATAAAAACTTATACTTTGCAAGGAAATTCCAAATTTATGTGTTTCCCACATGGTAAAAATCAGGGTTGAGTCCCTCGAGGAAATGCACACATTGGCCTGCATTTAAAGTTATATTGAATAAATTGTACTATAACATAGACATACCAACATTTTCTACAAACTCTTGTACTCATTTCTATAAATTGGATGATCTACAGTAAAATCCAAGTCATTCAAAACAACAATTGATAGTATTTGCCAATATTTCATGGCCAGAACCAGAAATACACACCAATGCCAATCGAAATACACTCTAGGTATGAAATTTGGAATATATACACATTTATGAGCCTAATTATCTATGAATACGTTCTTCTAGTATTGTTGCAAAGCTATTATTCACACTTGTAAATTTTTTGACTAAATGTACACCAAAGGAAAACTATGCCTGCTTGGAGAAACATTCTTAAGGGCAAAGTTTCAGGTAAAAAATTGGAAATATTAAGCTTCTAAAAGGTGAGGAATAATATAAAAAAGAATCCTATTTTATTCATTGAATTTGACAAAGAAATCAGGCACGTGTGTGCATTTTACTGAAGCAAGTCAATTTTGGATTGCTTCAATCAAATGCATGCCCATCATGCATTACAAAGCCAAATTCACTCATTCAAATGATAGTGTATGTTTAGGCATAAAAAACCTAAATAAGCTTTCAAATTTTAAATTTTAGACATAAAAACTTATGCTCTGCAAGGAAACTCCAAATTTATGTGTTTTCCACATGAAAAAAATCAGGGTTGAGTCCCTCGAGGAAATGCACACATTGCCTTGAATTTAATGTCATATTGAATAAATTGCACTATAACATAGACATACCAACCTTTTCTACAAACTCTTGTACTTATTTCTGTAAATTGTATGATCTACAGTAAAATCCAAGTCATCCAAAACAACAATTGATAGTATTTTCCAATTTGTCATGGCTAGAACCAGAAATGCACACCATTGCTGATCGAAGTACACTCTAGGTATGAAATTTGGAATTTGGAATATATACATATTTCTGAGCCTAATTATCCATGAATAAGTTCTTCTAGTATTGTTGCAAAGCTATTATTCACACTTGTAAACTTTTTGACTAAATGCACACCAAAGGAAAACTATGCCTGCTTGGAGAAACATTCCAAAGGGGAAAGTTTCAGGTAAAAAATTGAAAATATTAAACTTCTGAAAGGTGAGGAATAATAAAAAAAACACTCTCCTATTTTATTCATTGAATTTGACAAAGAAATAAGGCATGTGCGTGCATTTTACTGAAGCAAGTCAATTTTGGATTGCTTCTCTCAAATGCACGCCCAACATGCATTATTAAGCCAAATTCACTGATTCAAACCACATAGTGTCAATTCATGCATAAAAAACCTAAATAAGCTTTCAAAGTTTAAATTTTAGACATAAAAACTTATTCTCTGCAAGGAAACTCCAAATTTATGTGTTTTCCACATGGTAAAAATCAGGGTTGAGTCCCTTGAGGAAATGCACACATTGGCTTGCATTTCATGTTATATTGAATAAATTGCACTATAACATAGACATACCAACATTTTATACAAATGCTTGTACTAATTTATGTAAATTGTATGATTTACAACAAAATCCAAGTAATCCAAAACAACAATTGAGTATCTGCCAATTTTTCATGTCCAGAACTAAAAATGCACACCAATGCCAATCGAAGTACACTCTAGGTATGAAATTTGGAATTTAGCACATATACACATTTCCGAGCCTAATTATCCATGAATAAGTTCTTCTAGTATTGTTGCAAAGCTATTATTCACACTTGTAAACTTTTTGACTAAATGCACACCAAAAGAAAACTATGCCTGCTTGGAAAAACATTCAAAAGGGGAAAGTTTCAGGTAAAAAATTTGAAATATTAAACTTATGAAAGGTGAGGAATAAAAAAAAAAGCACTCTCATATTTTATTCATTGAATTTGACAAAGAAATAAGGCATGTGCATGCATTTTACTGAAGGAAGTCAATTTTAGATTGCTTCACTCAAATGCACACCCAACATGCATTACAAAGACAAATTCACTGATTACAACCATAGAGTGTTTGTTCAGGCATAAAAAACCTAAATAAGATTTCAAAGTTTAAATTTTAGACGTAAAACCTTATGCTCTGCAATGAAATTCCAAATTTATGTGTTTTCCACATGGTAAAATTCAGGGTTGAGTCCCTTAAGGAAATGCACACATTGGCCTGCATTTAAAGTTATATTGAATAAATTGTACTATAACATAGACATACCAACATTTTCTACAAACTCTTGTACTCATTCCTATAAATTGGATGATCTACAGTAAAATCCAAGTCATTCAAAACAACAATTGATAGTATTTACCAATTTTTCATGGCCAGAACCAGAAATACACACCAATGCCAATCAAAATACACTCTAGGTATGAAATTTGGAATATATACACATTTATGAGCCTAATTATCTATGAATAAGTTCTTCTAGTATTGTTGCAAAGCTATTATTCACACTTGTAAACTTTTTGACTAAATGCACACCAAAGGAAAACTATGCCTGCTTGGAGAAACATTCTTAAGGGGTAAGTTTCAGGTAAAAAATTGGAAATATTAAGCTTCTAAAAGGTGAGGAATAATATAAAAAAGACTCCTATTTTATTCATTGAATTTGACAAAGAAATCAGGCACGTGTGTGCATTTTACTGAAGCAAGTCAATTTTGGATTGCTTCAATCAAATGCATGCCCATCATGCATTACAAATCCAAATTCACTGATTCAAATGATAGTGTATGTTCAGGCATAAAAAACCTAAATAAGCTTTCTGAAGTTTAAATTTTAGACATAAAAACTTATGATCTACAAGGAAACTCCAAATTTATGTGTTTTCCACATGGTAAAAATCAGGGTTGAGTGCTTCGAGGATATGCACACATCGACCTGCATTTCATGTTATATTGAATAAATTTCACTATAAAATAGACATACCAACCTTTTCTACAAACTCTTGTACTCATTTATGTAAATTGTATGATTTGTAGTAAAATCCAAGTCATCCAAAATAACAACTGATAGTATTTGTCAATTTTTCATGGACAGAACTAAAAATGCACACCAATGCGGATCAAAGTACACTCTAGGTATGAAATTTGGAATTTGACATATGTACACATTTCTAAGACTAATTATCCATGAATAAGTTCTTCTAATATTGTTGCAAATCTATTATTCACACTTGTAAACTTTTTGATTAAATCCACAACAAAGGAAAACTATGCCTTCTTGGAGAAACATTCTAAAGGGGAAAGTTTAGGTAAAAAATTGGAAATATTAAACTTCTAAAAGGTGAGGAATATTAAAAAACACTCTCCTATTTTATTCTTTGAATTTGACAAAGAAATCAGGCATGTGCATGCATTTTACTGAAGCAAGTCAATTTTGGATTGCTTCACCCAAATGCATGCCCGCCATGCATTACAAAGACAAATTCACTGATTCAAACTACAGAGTGTCTGTTTAGGCATACACAAACCTAATTAGAGCAGTATAGTTTTAATTTCAAACATAAAAACTTCTATTGTGAAATAAGAATGCATCCAACATTTGAAATGAGAACAAAACAACTGTAAATGTTGGTTTCTTGTTCACGGGCATCATAGTTTCTCTAGTAAATCTCATATTTATAGAATTTTGGCATGACAGGGACAACTTAGAAAAGAGGTTGAATTGGATAGTTATTTGGAAACCAGTCTCATGGCTCTGCAAGTTTGTATCATCTGTAGTTTTTTTATTATAATATAAATCATCATCATTCCTTACAGAAATAAATAAATGAGAACATAACCGATAAATACATTCCCAGAAAAAAAATAGAGATAATACAAAAAGATAACCAGATTGATACTCAAGAAAGTTTTAAGAGGGGCCCAAGGACATTTTTATTATATTATGTTTTCATTATAGAGCAGAGGGATAGTTTATAGTTGAATCAATAACATCAAACAAGCCCTTCAATAATAATTGTCCCTACTACCTATTACATTCTGTTTATAGACCTCAAGGGTTGGATTGACCATGTTACAAGTGGAATTCATTAGAGTGAACTGAAATGTTGATTCACCCTCGAGCCAACCCATCCTCTATTGTACTTTCTTGGCTTCAAACGAGGATACAAACTACTATGGAACAAGGCTAACAAGACAGTGCAATACAAGGGTAAAAACATGGCTGAAGTGGACATGTATCAACACCAGGGGTAGAAAGGGAGTGGAAGAGGACGTTGCATTCTAGTTATCTGGTTGGGAGATGTGAGAAGAGAAGAATTATAAAAGTGATACACATTGCATGAGAGGTCTCTAAGGAAGAAAAGGGAAATGCAAATGAAAGAATAAAATGATAAGGAATAGAAAAATGTTGAGACAAAAATGGCTCAACAGGTTAGAGAAAAAAAAAAAACAAAAAAAAAAAACATGCAATATCCATCTGGTATGGACATATTAAAAGCTAGAATTGAAGAAATCAATCCTGCTATGCTACCGAGAGGGAATACTTGGGTTGTTGAAGAGGGACAGGGTGCTGACTCAGTGCAGGAAAGACTTCACTGAGTGATGTGAAAGTACTGCAAAACGAACATAAAAACGATAAGATGGAAAGGAACTGCACGTGAAAGCCATCGAAATTGGATAAGACAGTATTCAATTCTTTCCAATTTACCCATTTCACTCATACTATCAGTGAACTCAAATTTGCGCACATATGTGGCCATACTGGACAAAAATTAACGAACATAGAGAATGGAGTCAATACATAGACTACTGATAACAATGACCCCTATTTATCAATCTTCCATAAGAAGCATCATGATTGGTAATTGACTGGAAGTGCTAGGAAGGAATCCATGGGGTCAGGACAAATCTGGATATGTGTATTATGTTGGCCCTTCGAATCATTGAAAGGTGGGAAAAAGTGGTTAATCACAAGGAAATGCTGAGTTCACGTCTGGGTGATCATTGCGGTCTTTCTCAATGCCGTTAGAATCAGAATCGATTCAGGTTCATCGAATTATAGAATTTGATGGTCTGTAGAACATTTTTTCCTTTTTAAGTGACGTATTTGACACTCGGTTGAAAATTCTGAACGTATATGACAGGTATGGAAAGTAGAAAACCTCCATTTATAGGTTTATAATATTAAATGATGTATTTTACACTTAATTAGTTCAGGATGTGTATGGCAAGTTGAGGTATGGGAAAACAAAAACCGCCATTTAGAATTTTAGAAAATTAGATGACTAGCAAAACTGTAAATTATTTTTATAGTTATACTGGCCCCTTATAGACTGTCAAAAAATTATATTCATAAATTACTGCAATCCATAATGGGACTTTCTGCCATGGCTTACATTCCCTACCTTAAGCACATTCCCAATTCGTCATCTTCAGAAGATTGATAAGTACTTTTCCAACCGGAACAAAATCCAAAAGACTTGATTCATTAGAATGAGTAACTTCAATCAAACCAAATATAGAGAAAGTACCTGGTGTATATTCAATGACAAACTGTAGTATATTTTTCTTAACAATGGCAGGATGCAATATATTTTTCTTAACAATGGCAGACTGCAGTACATTTTTTTTAGCAAAGATAGGCTAATGAGTTGTTTAAGTAACTCTCTCAATTCCATCCATGTAATTATTTGAAGTTACCCACTAAATTAGAGATCATTTTGAACAACTTGATTCACAAATTCAAAATACTTTCCTACTAAATGCACCACCTGCATCTTAACTACGTACACATAAAAAAATACGTAGAAATAAAAAATAATTATAATTGGAGGTTTAATTAATAATGTTCCAGACGACGCTTATTTAATGCGATGTAGAATCTGGAGATTTGTAACATGCTCTTAACCCACCTTCAGTCAGAAATTTTGGTGCCAAACTCATGTTCAACCTGCATGTGACCCATCTTCTTACTCGAAAATTGATAGGATATCTAATTTTTTGGCTAAATATTTTTCCGATTTCTAATTGATCCATCGTATTTTCGATAAAAATTAATATTTGCTGGGCCATGCGCATAATTCTAACCAATAAAAAGAGCATCTTAAAAGCATCTTTTTCCATTATTCTTAATCAAATAGGATACATGTTAGAGTTAGATAGAATGTTATGATGCTGGAACAGAGAGGTTGTAAAACCCTTTGTCAGTTAGGGTTTAAACCCTAAGGGTTGAAATAAAACAATGTAACTTATCTTGCACGAAGATGGAGCCTGAAATTCCATCACAACCCCATTTCTCAGTCAAGAAGCCACCTGCGTTAACAAATGAAACATTCAACGACTGTGGGTAATTGTTAAATGGTATTGAAGTAGAGAAAGAGTTTTAATTTTTCTTACCTTGGCGTCCTGAGACGCAGGCCTAGGAGGAGGTGAGCCTATCGCCATCCTCACTAGTGCTCCAAACCGTGCAACCAAACAACCACAATTAAAACCATTTTGATAATTTTTTTTAAACAATGTACAAATGTTGCAGCCTTGCTTACCTGGTGGATTTGTAGAGATGGACAGGGGTCGGCTCATCCCGGATGCCCTTATCCCTCTTCGTCCTGTAAAACAAACGACTCGACATTGATATTTTTAAAATGAAAGGTCATAAACCATTTAAATAAACACCTTGCAGAGTTTAAACAATTGATTCTTACCTGGTGAAGGGAAGTTTCGAAGCTGAATACATTGGATGGGTTAGTTTGAAGTGAAGCAGTGAGGTACTTGCAACCATTGGAGCCGAGAAGACCTCCCTTTCACCTTGGAAACCAACCAGTAGGATTTCCATTACCAACAGGTAGGTAGATTAGTAAAATGAATCTTAAAATTGCTATTGACAGAGCAGAGCCTCGACTCTCATAAACTTACAGAGCAAACAATAGAAATAATGCAAGGTTCAAAAAAAAACAACGATGTAATAAACCCTATCGAAACATTACATTCTTATTGTACAGGTGAACGACTGAGATTCAATATCGAGCTGGTCCTTAGGGCCTGGCTGCACTGTTAACTCGCAGCCAGGACAATGCTTTAAACCCACAGGTCAACCAAAGTACCGAATTTATCACCATCATGACTCATAGGTGATAAACAATCATAAACATCAATCATTATTTTTATGCCAAGATTCGAACTATGGTGGAAACCCCATATCATATAACCATATAAAATCATAACCATTGAATCATCATATTTATATTAAGTTCCAACTAAGGTATAAAACTCATAGTCGAATGTTTAAATATACAATCGAAAACTTTCGAACATTATCAAATTTTAACCCTTGTGATTAAGGACCTAGTCCTTCCCATGTTATACTTTATGCCAATTGCGCTTAGGAACCAAGGTTAGGCCTTGGATCCTTTAAAAACCTTATTACATAGAAATTGTGAGATCAAGACTATACCATAGTTTCCCAAGTAATGTTACATGCACATAGAGATTCTATGCCCTCTAGTTAAGGTAGGAAAATGAAGACAAAGACTTAGACTTAGGGCTAAGCGGACCTTAGTAAGCCCAGAACACGATAAAAGGAACAAAACATCACGTGGGCATGCCAACAACTTGATGGTAAACCCTATAAACATCAACTTTTTTGTGCAACCCGTCATATAACAGTTTAAAGATTTGTGTAAGCAACTTTACAAACAATAACATATGTATTTAGGTCATAGAAACTAATACATGCAGGAACATAATGATGTGTTTATGGATATATGCTACATCAATTTATTTATTTATTTATGGAAATTAGGTGTGTGTGACAATTAATGAATAGCCAAAACAAATGGACAAAAAATGGTTACAATATTACTCTGCAAGTAATAAAAAATATATGTTTTATTCAAGTTTATAACCACAATCAATCATTTATCTAGGTGTCTTCACATAATTAATTACTTTTTAAAAGTTTGTTCTGCACTACTCACACACACTTAAAATAGATCTGAATTTTGGCATTTAATATCAACTTAATATACAACAAGAGATAATTCGTAGTTTAAATGCAATAAGCAACATGAGTCAATTTGAAAATTTATATATCTCTTATATTTAGTTCCTCTAACGAAACCCCTCATGTGTTGGATTATCCATCTTAAAGAGAGAGAAGTAGTTGCTTAGGTCACAATGAAAACTCTGCTGAGTTACTCTTAAGCTTAGAACTCAGTGAGGACTTTGCACTAAAGGGGTGCAAGTTCGAGGGATAACATTTTGGTGTCATTGTCGAGGACAAAGTCCTTTCCCTGGTTTTAAAAGATTATGCTTAAGTATCTATGATGAGTGTGTAATCAAAATTTTATGTAGCAAACTCATCTGACAATTCCACAAGAAGAGATCCCAAATTGGACATCCTCTATAAGGGGTTCTTATAGAATTTATCTGAGATACTTTGATATAGAAACAATTTATAGAAGAAGACTTAGACACGAATCTCAAGCTTCCATAAATAGGAGCCTTGCATCCTAGATGCCATAAGAACTCTATTTGATAATTGAAGGAAACCTATACAATAAAAAATCATGGCCAATAAACCTTGGGTAACAAATGTTTACAAGGTTCTCGATATGTCACATACCCAGGGTTCTCCCAAGCTTTGCCAAACAAATATCATAAGTGGCATCCTAAGTTTGTTGGTGTAACACCCCCTTTGCTACTCTGATTCTTCCGCCACCAAAATACAAATAAAATGTACAATGTGCAAGACCTTTGCAAGAAGCTGAAGGTCATGGTCTCGCCGTAAAGAACTGTAAATAATGTTTTGTGAATTTCCTAAGTTGTAATTTTAAGTTGTATACTTAAGAAATTGAAGGGCTTGACTCTACTGAATGTTTGAAGCATGCATTCACTAGGGAGGGAGGGTGAAAAGCTAAAATTCCTAAGAATTTTAAGGTTGATGACAAAACATCATCTGTATGCCTTAGGTACATAAAGATAGATAAATTCTTAATATTCAAGAAGTAGTCTAAACCTTTATATATTAAATCCAAGTCTAAAACATTATGTAAACCCCTACAACAAACACATGGAATGAGACACATTATGAATACCCATTATGACGTCTAAAGTATTATTAGGATAGACACATAATTATTATTATTTGACCAATGTAAAATGTAATTTGCATTTATATAAAATGTTTTGATTTTAATATTCCCGTACCTTTAATGGAAGTTCACCTCCATTGTATAAATTACATTTTAAGGAGTCTCCCCAAGCGATATTTATTAAACAAATTATTCTTGGAATAGTATAAATTACATTTTAAGGAGTCTCTCCAAGCGATATTTATTAAACAAATTATTCTTGGGAATATATTTTTTTAACAGGAGCCAAGCATAATGGAAAAAAAAACAAGTAACTTAAGACTGTAATAAACCGTTAAAAAGGCCTTTTAATTATATACTTTGTAAAAAACCGTTCTTGCAGGTAGGGTTTTATTTATTTATGTATTAATTATTTATGTTAAATCTTTGAAACTGTAATCGATGGTGAGATTGGTATGACGGTGGTGAAAGCCAACTTGATGGCATTGTTTTTAAGTCTTTAAATCTATATTTAATGGAAAGATCGATTGGTTGTTGGCTAAGATTGGGGCCGATACATACTTAAGTAGGGTTATGCTTTATCTTTGATTCTAGGGACAGAATATCATGATGACTCTTTCTTAAAAAAAAAATCATTAACTCTATATATAATTGTTAATTTATGTGGAGGTGGGTATTTGCAATCCAAGGGTCCTCTAACACCTTAGTAGAAGAGCATTTTGTTGTTTAAAAAAAAACAATGTTTTAATGGTAAAGATTAAGAATTAACACCTTAGTAGAAGAGCGTGGAACACTTTTGTTCTTTCAATAAAGCCAATGCTTTAATGGGAAAAGGGTAAGAATTAAGAACCCAAATCTTAAATGTTTTGTAAAAGATATTGGTTTAAATCTCTTAGTAAACACTTTTGTTCTTTCAATCAAGCCAATGCTTTAATGGGAAAAGGGTAAGAATTAAGAACCCAAATCTTAAATGCTTTGTAAAAGATATTGGTTTAAATCTCTTAGTAAACACTTTTGTTCTTTCAATCAAGCCAATGCTTTAATGGGAAACGGGTAAGAATTAAGAACCCAAATCTTAAATGCTTTGTAAAAGATATTGGTTTAAATCTCTTAGTAAACACTTTTGTTCTTTCAATCAAGCCAATGCTTTAATGGGAAAAGGGTAAGAATTAAGAACCCAAATCTTAAATGCTTTGTAAAAGATATTGGTTTAAATCTCTTAGTAAATGTATTGTCTGAGTAATTACCTCTTAGTAAATTTTTTTTTTCTCTCCTCTAGTGGATTCATGCTCAGAGGTGGCTTCTTTGTGGGGAAACATACGCGGGACAGAGAGCTAGACGATTGGGTGGAATTTGAATTCAATCCTTCAGTCACCATGTTGATTTGCTTTGGATAGGCAACTTATCAAAATCAAAATTATGTATTTTACTCGTCAAGTTTCTCAATTGAAAGATGATTGTGATGTTATATGTGTGGAAAGATATGTCTTAATGATCGAAAATGTAGTCTAAGATGTTTCAAGAATTATCCTATTGTTAATATAATGCTTAAGTAAGTATTTATCTGATTAGTAGGGAGTTTTGTTATCATAGATCAAGCATGCTTCATATGCTGCATTAACATAAGAATAAGTAGTAGATATGCTCTTGTCAGTGACCAACCTTCATGAGGATAAATTTATAGATCAATTTCTTGGTAGTATAAACATTAAATGATCATTGTAGTTCATGTAATAAGCTTATTGATAATGATGACTTCTTAAGGTGTGGACATGACAAGTTAGGGTGTAAAATAAGTGGTTATTATAAGGGTTTTTCATTATGGTGGTCTAAATATAATTCCTTATGCTGATAACTTGTACCTTGAATAATATCTAAAGGGAAAAGCATATTAATCACATAGTTGGAATAAGTTATGCATTAGGAAGGTTACCAGTGGAAGAATATTACTGTTACAATTCTAGATCAAATAATAAAAGAGGTGGATAGGTTGACTCTACAAATTCCTTATGAGTAGGATGTAAACAAGATGAAGGAATACTGAAATATTATTACATGTACCTAACACTTGTGGTCTTTTGAGCAAAGTTAAATAATCATTTTTATACTCCATATTCCAAAGGTTTCTTGTGGGTATTGGGTTTGTTACAAATGGTATCATAGTAGAGTATCAACACTATGGCTTAATGGAATCACCTACGTGCAGGTATGTTGTGTAATATGTGGATTATTGATTATTTTAAATCAAAGTTGTTTTTGCAAAGGGTTAATCTCACGACATATTTGTTAAGGATGGCATAAGTTAAATGATATGTCGTTTGATTTAAGCATGCAAATTGTACTAGATAAACTAGAAATGTTTAATTGAATGCTCAACAACATGGTTTGATATGTGAATGATCCATGAGACATGTTTCTAAGTTTCAAAACATGTTCTAGTTATAAGTAATCTTGAAGGTAGAGGGTATTTGAGTTAAATATTTTCTTAAATGTTAAGCTTAGGTACAACTAGAAAGGGATACTATATTTTATTTATGTCGTTTATTTTCATGTTCCACATAGATGAACATAAAGAATATTGAATAAATGACGAAATACAATAAGATGTGTTCATGATATGCTTAACGTTGAGTAAAATGCAAGTTCGGGTATAACTTGTTAAAATTATGGTAGAAATGTTAAATGCATTGAGTTAAGAATGCCTGAAAACACGACATAATGCGATTAAGTTAGTAGTAGCATTGAAAGAAAAATATACATTCAATATTATAGCAAGGTAAGATATGAATTATGTACAAGTCATTGATAGCTACATGCATGTGTACTCAATATGGGAACTCGTACATGCATGTGTTCTAAGTCTTGCTTCATGTTGACAAACAAATTTTGATGTAAATAAATTCTTGTAAGAAATTGTGAGTAAAGTTTGTAGGTACACAGGGTTGCAACGCCACATAGGAATCACTAATATAAGTGAGGACAAATGATAACTTCTTCTATGGAAAAGGTAAATTCTAGAGTGAACATGAATTCTTGATTATTATTAAAAGATTAGTTAATATGTTAAAATAATGTTATATGAACAATTAATTTTTCATTTATGGAAAAACATAGATTATATAACTTGATATGGCGAGAATATAATTTGTAAGAAATGTAATAAGAAATAAAGTCAATAGATTTGAGAATTTCTATTGAAGTACTTGAATATGGTAACTGTAGCATTGCATGAGAATGATCAGTTTTGCATATGTCATTCTATGATAAGGCAATTGATAGAAAATAAAAATTGAGACTTGTTGGAATGTTTTACACATCTTTTGGAAGATACTAATGGTATCAGAATGTGATGCTTAGAAGACTTGATGCGTCCCTTGTTAATAAATTCCTGGGGACTTAAGTGATTGTGACTTGATGTTGAGTTTGGAACTCTGGAGCATCAAGGATGACTGGATTAATATTTATTTGGTTGGATGTGGAGCTAGTAGGCTCTCGAACATCAAGTATGCTCAATGATGATTATGATATTTCATGTATTCAATGTTTCTTTTGAAACACCAAATTTAGATCTAATGCTTCATAGTTTGAATAAGCCAATAATATTTCTAGTCCTTATCCTTTTATTAATTTAGTGTGCTTGATCTCTATTTCATACTCTTGGATCTTGAAAATCCATTTCCTTCTTTTCCCCTCACTATTCAGTTAACAAAGAATCTCCTTTATTGTACTATTGGGAACATAGTAAGTCACTTGTGAGCGCAATATGTAGCACCTAAAAGAATTGAGTTCTTTTCCCATTTAATAAGCTTGTTTTTCCACAAGACCATATTTTAACTCAACATCTCTCAAGGCAATGCTAAAAAATACTTTGAGTTTCCCATGTCCTTGATATTTTTACAATATCACAACTACAATAGTGCTTGTTGAAGCAAAATAAAATACCAGGAAATGTTTACTATAACCAGGGTTGATTAAGACAAGAGCTTCTCCCAAGGAATTATTGAGCTGTTGGAAATATTTCCTATATTCATTAGTCCTTTTGACATCATTTTCTTTTTTAAGCATCACAACAGAATGTTAACCCAAAATCTGACACCTTGCATGTCTGAAATTCGACACTTCTCTGTCACATTTTCGACACATAAACTTTCTTTTGCCATTGATGGCATAACGTCGGATCTTCGACATTCTACCAATGTGGGTCGAAGATCTGACACACCATTGCATCGCATATTCTACCATTTTTCCTTCCAAAGTGCCAATAAAAAATTGCATAACCCATTGAAAATTCGACGTCCTCCGACCCTTGAAGCGTCGGCCTTCCGACGAACAGAAGTGTTGGAGGAATGGCGACGATGTCGGTATTTTTATACAGAGAGTGTCGAAAATCCGACGCCATCTGACACTTGAAGCATCGGCCATCCGACACTGGAAGAGTTGGATTTCCGACAGGAAAAGGGTCGGTGGCATGGTGACCGCATCGGATATTTGACGCGGACCGACACTTAAACCATCGGTCGTCCGACGGGCTGAAGCATCGGAGTCATTACACTGCCATCGGATGGTTTCACTGAAGTTTCAGAAGAACGTCGAAAAAGCGACGCCTGTTGGTGGATTTTAAAAAAAAAATCGAAAGATTTCACTTAGTTATAGTGATTTGACAACAAGTGTGGGCCGGGGAGTTGGTGGCTTACAGAGGAACTTCCTCTAGCAAATCATTCAACCTTCCCCTAGGCTAAAATGTTGTATGTTAAAGCAGGCTCCTCCCATGCACAACAATGATTTTTCATATGGTCCCTCAAGGCAACGATTTGTCATGCATGTGGGCTCGGGATTTGGTGATTTGAGCAGTAATTGCCTTCCCCAGCAAAGTCTATTGTCCTTCCAAACTAAATTGTCATCATGCATCGTGCACAACAATTTGCTTCTACTAAGCTCACATAACTATTTAACTCTAGATGGCGAGTCCAGATTGGATGTTCATTGATTTTTTTACTTCTCTTTGCTTCCAAAAGGAATCGTTGTGTGTGTTGGTGTCTATATTCTATCAACGACAACAATTTACCTTCTCAAAGCTAAATCACTATGTATCCTTGCTCAAGTTCCTTTCTAAGATAGCGATTCCCTCTGCTGTTACTTAGACAGCAAAATAGTGACAAGTGCATCTCTGGGAGAGGCTGGCAATTACTAGTCCTAGAATGCCGGTTATCAAGATTTTACCCCCACATGGTTTTAGCCTAGAATTTGACCACTGAAGGAAACTTGTTTGGACCAGAAATTGGTGAGTTGACAAGCATCTCAGATGATCGAGTAGAGGTTAATATGTGGAGTGTGTCAAAGGGCTCAAAGAGAGAGTCTTCACATTCAAAATTGTCAGACATTTTGGGAGATGAGTTTGAGAATACAAGTGAGAACAAACCTGAGTTTGAGAATACAGGCAAGAAGAATCAGCAAGTTTCTGAACAATCAGTGATGGATTTGAGAGAAAACACTAAAGAGCTGCCAATTTTGTCAAATTTATCTGAGCAACATGGTTAATTGTTTGCAGTCAATTCCTCCTCAGTCATGGATTGCAGGCCTGTAGAAAACAAGTATGTTGAGTATGTTCCCATGATTGGGGCCTGTTCCAGTAATGGTACCTCACCATTATTCTGAGATTTTTCCCTGTATAAAAGAAAACCGTTAGAATTGACCCTGACTGAACTATATTAAATGTTGTTTCATATAAAACCCCCCAAAAAGTAAAACCAATACTAAGTTTAAACTTGCAATACCTTACTCTCTTGCAGAAGGTGTTGATGTCCTTGTCCAAGGTATCGAGAAGACTAATAGCCTATATAACCATGTTATCCACTATATTGACATTGAATTTCAGGTTGGCTCTGCGATAGCTATTCCCAAGACCCAATTGAGCCTTCTCCAAGTCTATGTGATTGAAGATATGTGATTTCAACTCAATGGCATACAAGCTTTCTAAATTTACTTTGTTGTTACAAAAGGGTACCTAAACCAAACAAGAATGTAGAAAAGTCACCTCCTATCTGATTCAGAAAAGACTTGTACTAACAACCACTTAATGGAAGATTAGCTTGGAGTCATAGCTGAGGGATGTAGACACTGGCTATGCTCGTCTTGTTGTATTGTTGTTTTAGATATTAGGGCTCTTTTGATGATTCCGTATTGATGACAAATTGAGTATCCTAAAGAATACATAAGGAATACTTTTAATAGTTTTCTTGAATTTATTTGTTTTTGAATGTTGAGCAACAAAATAGTATCCAGCACACATGAGTCCTCGTAGGACTAGTCAAATGTATATTTTTATTTATTCCTTGGGAATATCAAATATAGTGATTTTAAAACACATCTCAGAGAACAAAGAAATCATGGATATGATATAAATCTAAGTTAATAAGCAAATCCTTTTACTTTTCAATATAAATATGATTCATGAGTCCTAACTAAAGAATTGAAAGACATTTATGGGAAATTGACCTCAACTTGACAACTGTTAGAATTGACTCTGACTGAACTATCTTAAATGTTGTTTCATATAAAACCCCAAAAAAGTAAAAACAATACTAAGTTTAAACTTGCAATACCTTACTCTCATGCAAAAGGTGTTCATGATGTCCTTGTCCAAGGTTTCGAGAAGACTAATAGCCTGTATAACCATGTTATCCACTCTATTGACATTGAATTTCACGTTGGATCTGCTGTAGCTGTGCCCAAGACCCAATTGAGACTTCTCCAAGTCTATGTGATTCAAGATATGTGATTCAATTATATAGCTCTGTTTACTTGTTTTTGCATGATTCCTCAATGTCAAAACTAAATATCCATTCAGTTGATGCTATGACCGATTTTGCTCCAAACCAAGCCAAGATTACTACATATTAGCACTATGTACATCCATCAATTACAGTTACCTAGGATATGTATGAACAGAATTAGTCAAGCACATGAAAAAATATTATAAATGGACAAATAGAAGAAAACAATGTGGTTTAGACATTCCTTAATTTCTATACTCAGATTTATAATACGATCACACTTTGTCTCTTAGTAGACAAGTCACTAACGAAACAATGGACATACCTGAGAGAGAGAGAGATAGGTAGTTGTAGGGCAGAGTGAGACAAATACAAACCACAAGGTCATGGATCAATATTGTCAACCTCAAAACATATATAAAATAAATAAATCTATTTGCATTTGCAGCAGCTGTCGACCCAACAGCTCTCTACCCACAAAAATCAAAATCCCTAATCAAGGTTCTACACCCAGCTTGATGAGATTCAAACTAGGTTCAGTTAATTTTTTTAGGCCTTTCTGGCCACAAACAACTGCACCTAACTGGACTAAATTTTTAACAGCTACACTTATTGCCCCATGGCTTGGGGGTTGAGGTCCAAACTCCACTCAGCAACATCCATCCACAGTATCTATATTGACCAAAGAAACACCTTATCCTACTGGCCTGCAAGCAACAAATACAACAGAGACAACAATTTACCTTCCCAAAGCTAAATCACTATGTATCCTTGCTCAACTGCCTTTCAAAGACAACGATTGCCTCTGCTGTTACTTAGACAGCAAAATAGTGACAAGTGGATCCTTGGGAGAGGCTGGAAATGTAGGAAAAACATTGATCTCCCTTATAGCCCAATTTATCCAAATTTATCATGCATTTCCCTTTGTAATTTATTATAGAGGCTTTCCATTTTTATGCTTTGTGTTGTTGTTGTGTTTTCTACAAGCTGGGAGCATGAGTTTATAGCATCCAATCCTTTTGCAGCTAGTGAATCCCTTTATTTTCCCGGAGAGATGGAAACAGAGGTTTTATGAAATATTTATTTATAAGAAGACCAATGATCAGTGGGTCAATGCCTTTGATGCAAGGAATGGAGTCTATGAAGGCTTTGGCTACTAAAACAAATAGATATTGAAGTCTAGATATCTCACGGTCTAATAATAAAGTATTTGCCGAAAGAAGAGAAACTCTATAAGGATTCACAGTTGCTTTTTACTACAAGCAAACATAATGTTCTATTATAACCAGCATCAGTGGCTAAGTATTAAGCACAATGATTACCATCTAACTACTTTGTATTAGTTATTATGCACGGGGTAAGGAATGCCTTATTTTCTATGACTTCGTACAAAGAGGCAATCCTGGAGAGATGGCAACAGAGCTTTTATGAAATATTTATTTATAAGAAGACCAATGATCAGTGGGTCAATGCCTTTGATGCAAGGAATGGAGTCTATGAAGGCTTTGGTTACTAAAACAAATAGATATTGAAGTCGAGATATCTCACGGTCTAATAATTAAGTATTTGCCGAAAGAAGAGAAACTCTATAAGGATTCACAGTTGCTTTTTACTACAAGCAAACATAATGTTCTATTATAACCAGCATCGGTGGCTAAGTATTAAGCACAATGATTACCATCTAACTACTTTGTATTAGTTATTATGCACGGGGTAAGGAATGCCTTATTGTCTATGACTTCGTACAAAGAGGCAATCTTTAAGAGGGACTTCATATTGAAGAGCATAAACCAACGATTCCATATAAAGACTGGTTTACAATGGCTGTGGAGTTGCAGGAGCATTAGATTGGCCCACTTTTGACAAGCAAAATGAAGCCCACGAAAAGTCGATCACAAAAATAAATTGTATGTTTTTCAAAGTTTTTGCTTAAAACTCCTACTCTAGCTTTGTTAATGCATTCTAATGATATAGGCTTGCCTATGGATTCACAGGGGAAACTTATCAAATATATTACTATTTCTTCTTTGGATTTATGGTAAAATGATGGGTGAATTATAGGGTTTCATGCACATGCAAGATTGATTCTAGCATTGTTGGAAGAACACAAGCACAAGGAGGATATAGGGTTTTCTTGGTTGCTCCATTGGTAAAGTTTGGTGAAATTATGCTTCTATGGATTGAATGGTGGTTGTAATGCCATGTTTTCTCTGAATTAGGGATTTTTACCAGCTTTTGTCAACTTTTACATGTTATAAAACATCCTCTTGAAGGATTTTTCTCTTGTTTGTCCTTAAATCTTTGAATTTTTCCCTAATTAGGATCCTCCAACAAACCCTAGAGGTGAATATAGTAGTATTTCATGTGTAAATATACACATTTGCGTGATTAGTGTAGTGTTAAATTAGATCTGCATTTTTATAAACTAGAAAACCTTAGAAATTTATAAAATTCAATAATCCAAAAATAACAACAATTTTCAAATTATAAGCCACCCTCAAATTTTGGTCTGCCTATTTAGCCCTAGATCCTCCAGTGCGTCACCTATCTTCTTGTCTACATCCACGACCTTGAGAAGCAACCTAAAAAAACCAGTCAAAAGTTAGAGTTAGGGTTTCATACTTGACATGTTTCAAGGGTTGGGATAATTTGGCCTTGATAAAAGGTTACTTTATGCCTTACAACAACCCCATTTAATTGTTTAGTAGGGAAATTTAGGGACTCTTTCATTACTGATCAGTGTTACTATCGTTTCTAGCCCTAAAACCTATCAAAAAGACATGCAAAATCAACCAAGTTAGGGTCATATTTGAGTTATGGGGAAATCTCAACAATATAATTGAATTCCGCCTTCCAAAAGCATTCTTTTCAGGCTAAGGAGTACTTGTATAAACCCTTAAAAGGATGGTTAACTTAGCTGGTAATTCATGTTGATATACCAATGTGTACAATGGGGTGAAAAGTTACAATGGAAACTGGAAATACCAATGTGTACCATGCCCAACTCACAACCTATAGGGATAAGCAAAAATATAAACATAGGTTTACCACTGCACAATCAACCATAAAGTTGAACAAGATAATGAGATTAATAAACAAATTACAAAACTACTGGAGAAAGATAAACCGGGGTAGATAACAATATACTCATGTGGAATAATGGGGAAACAACGCTTCGGATACCATTTTTTGTCACAAGTCTATCTATATTTATGTTTGTTTATGAAAATAACAAAACCAATCTAAATAAATACAATTCTATTACAATGTAAATTAAAATACTATTCAACATTCAAGTAAATTAATTGTTAAGAATATATCACCTGATAAAACATGGATAACCAAAAATACTATGTATATAAGGCCATCGATCTAATCAAAACTCCATTTCTTGCTTCTTAACTATGGAAATGTTTCTCAACGCTATCTGTAACAAGTTCCAATGGAGGAGTCAAATAGCAATAGTGAAAATTACACTGTAAAAATATAGAAATAGATGTTTTTTAATGTATTCTTCCTTACCATTCATTGAGCTCCTCTCTATTTCGAGAATAATTTAATATTCTCTACTAAACAGGACCAACCACATGAAGGTGGAATATCTTATGGCCCCTACCCCCCCTCACATCACTCTCAACTCCCCAAACCCAATGCCTATACTTGCAAATAACAATTTATTTCACTATTTCACAATGCAAATAACAATGCATCTACAATGCAAATTATTTCACTCAATAGTTGAAAAATGATTTCATTAAATCATTCTTTAAAACATTCATTAAACCATTCAATCATTCAACACCCGAAAAATCCATTCATTACACCATTCATTAACTCATTCATTAAAACATTAATTTAGTCAATGGCAGAAAAAAAATATCAGTAAACAATTCAGTAAAGCATTCATTCAAACATTCATTCATGAAATAGAGGAAAAAAGCATTAATTTTTTTTTATAAATAAGAATTACTCAAAATTTGTTTAGTCACTTACTTTTTACTTTTCTTCTCTTTAAATATTTAGTTAGAGTCACATCTTCAGGAATCTGATCATCGGTATCCCTCCTAGTTTTCTCACAAGGTTGAACTTCAGGCGAGGGGCGATGAATTTCTGCAATAATATCAAAATATTTCATTAATATATTTATATTTTGATAAATATGAGTAATTCATTTAAAACACATTACGAATGTGTGTTTTTACCTGCCATGTGCACATCAAGATGCTCAACATTATCTCGTACTGGCCCAACCTGTTCCGTGTTATGATCTGCAACTACATGCTCTGTAGTTGAATTGGGTAGAATTAGAATTAATGTTCATCATCTGCAATGGTCTATAAAAAACAGTAGCACATTAATAAATTCATTACCAGGATGAGAAGCATGATCTTCGTTTGGTTGGTCATGTACTACATCCTCGACATGAACGAGATCATTACTTTCCTGCACAAAAAGGAATAAATAATTTATGTTAGTTTATTTATAAGGAAAAAATTGCATGTGCATTAATAAATTATCATTAAACTATACAGTTTTCACATACCTGGGCACCAGATGGATCAGCAGAAGATCATGCAGTATTCACAGACAAGCTTTTTCGGTGTTCAACAACGGCCTCAAAGCCATGTTCGAAGCCAAGCTTCATGTAATCCGCACTGGGCAATTCTTTGAACTGGTCGGCCTTCATATTTGCATGATGTCATTAATTTTAAAGCCTTTTGTCAGAACAAAAAAAAAAAAATCTGTAAGATATTTGGATGCGGATTCAGGTTTTGCGATACTTACATATCAGGCCGCCAAGTTGGAGTAACCACCAAGCCCAAGTTTGTGTTGGCCAATTTTTTCAATTCTTTCCTTTGTGGCCTTAGATGTGTCCGAGAGCCTAATGAAGTTTTTAAATACATTAGTTGATGTACCAAAATTGATATAAAAACTAGTAATAATAAGGCTTACCACTACATTTTGGAATGTATTGCATACCTCCCTGTTCCACCTGGTGGTATCTTTCCTGATTTTCTCAGGCCCTTCTCTTTTCCATCTTCCACCAGGGCTTTCCACTCCATAGATGGAATCATTGGAGGGCACTCATACCTAGGGTTCTTTTCTAGGTGAACCCTTTATTAGTCTCGGACAATCTTTAGATGTTTTCCAGCCTTCTGTAGTACCTTCGATGTATCAAAGGTATCTTTTCCGAATAGACTAACCAAGTGATTAGTCAGATCATCCTTTAAAGCTTTTGGCTGCTTGTTCCACATTGTGCGGATGGTGGGCCCGAAGATCTCCAAGGCCAAATCATTCATGTGTTTATAAAATATATCATTTCCTACAAAACATTATTTCCATCATTAGTCAACATTAGAAAATATTATCGGTATATTGGACACAAATTATAAAAAATAAATTGAACAACCTATAATGACTTGGAATCCTCTCTATCTTTATTGGAACTAGTTCTTCATTCACAAAAAATGTACACTTGATTGAACCAGTGCTAGTCACACAAGAATATCTAGGAAATGCTTCCACATCTCTATATAGCCCTGCATCCAACCCTTCTTCTGCAACATCTGTTGTGGGTGGGGCGACATCGACTGCACCCTCTGCTGCCCTCGGCGGTGTCACATAGCATGTTGCCGATTGTTCAGTGGACAATATGGGAGCAGTATGTGGTGTACATGGAGTGGCTTGGTCACTGGGACCAACATTGCCTTGACCACCACTGATAATATCCATAGCGTGCTGTAAATTAAACCCATTGTATTATAAGTTCAACAACATATAAAATCAAATATTATAAAGTTTTTATAAATGAATTTACTTTTTTATTCGATAAATTACGTCCACTTGTTTACGTTGCTGTAACAACAATTGAATCCTTTGTTCAAGCCGTTCTGTTAGTGGAACTGCCAATGTCAGACGAATCAGTTCCTCATTTTTTTTCCCTTGTCCTTTGTAGCACCCTCAATGGGTCTGTAGACTCTCTAATTTCACTATCTCTCATCAACCGAGAGACCTCATTCTGTAAAGCGTTTTGAGATGCCGTTTGATAAATGGAATCCCCTGTCTATAATTGAAATATATAAAAAATTGCTTAGTCTTTGAAAATATAGTGTGCGCAAATAATTATATTGTGGATTACATCTAGGATTACCTGATGCCTAGCTGAGGGCGTGGTCTAATCAACAGATGGGGATTTACCTCGATCACCCACCTACAAAAAAAGTAGAGAACATTATCACAATGAACGCAATATGTATAAGCTAACAAATATAGAACAAAAAGCAAAAATAAACACTATGCTGTATGTTTTATATGTGTACATTTTTGAAGTATTTAGAATGTGGAATTACATTTAGGTTAAATGGTTGCCTCGAGTCTCTAGTCGTCTGATCAACAGCTGGGGACTTTCCCCGGTCAATCTACAAAAAAGGTAGACAACATTAACATCATGAACACAACCATAAAAATGAAAGAATACATAACAAAATAAACATAATGTGTCATGATATACATGTTTACGATTTTAAAGTATTTGAAATGGAGAATTACATTCATGTTTGGCTGTTGCCCTGATGCTATAGTTGGCTGATCAATAGCCAGTTGGCTTCCTTGATCAACACTCTGCATGGAATATATATAATATTATATAAAAGACTTAAAGTATTTGAAATGGAGAATTACATTCATGTTTGGCTGTTGCCCTGATGCTGTAGTCGGCTGATCAATAGCCGGTTGGCTTCCCTGATCAACACTCTGCATGGAAAATCTATAATATTATATAAAAGACTCAAGTTCTAAGGGCTAGAAAAGATGGAAAGTTCCCTGATCAGTACATTCACCATCAGTGAATTCAGCAAACTGAAAATGGCCTGAGGCCAAGGTTAATGCTTCTTTGGATAAGCTATCAGCCTTAGTATTGTGTTCTCTGAATATGTGAACTTCTTTTAGTTGGATGAAGTAAGGTTCCATATCACGGATATGTTGACACCAGCCATCAAGTGCAAGTAAAGTTAGTGCTGATATTCTATTGAACCAATTAATGATGGCTATGGAGTCACCATGAATGTGCAGAGTGGGAAGGACCATGGATTTAGCACAATAAAGAAGAGTCCATAAAGCAAGTAGTTCAAATTTGGTGTTTGCACTCAGACCAACAACCAATTTGAAGCAAAAATAGTGGTCCTGGGTGATCAAAAGATGAACACCTATACCTCCAATTTTATTGGCTGAAGCCCCATCAAAGAAGATGTAGGTACAATTCTCGAAATAGTTTATTTAGTCAAACTTATTACCTTTCTTTTTTGCATTGACTTAGCCATTTTCAATTCACTAACTCTAAAATAGCTAATAAGTGTTGGCTAATAATGGTGACGATTCCTAGTATTATGTTTCATTAGGTTGCAACATGGCAAACTTGTGAAACAAAATTCCAAGAATCGTCACCATTGCTTAGCTGAACACTTTTTATATTTTGTGAGATATAGTTCATGTGGATAGAGTTCTTGAACTCTGTCCTCATGGACAGTTTTGTTTGATGATGATATTAATAGGTATATTGTAGAAAAAAATTCAATATTTTGAAAAAATAGTTATTGTAAGTGGATTACTTCATTCAATCACTTAATGAAAATATCCGACATAGTCCAATCTCTCATGGTGTTTAGAGCTTGGGAATTACTGGGTTAGGTTCGAGTTTCTTTCTAATATAAGGTTTCTATAATAAAATACCTTAAACAAGAAATCCATAACATTTGGCAGAATTATGGAAAACCCCTGTTGTCACTACAATTTGGAAAATACTGGGTTAGGTTCGAGTTTCTTTCTAAGATTGACAAAATAAAAAGTTGCATGCAAAACAATGTCATGCCAAAAGGCCCTATAATATAGTTGTTTTGGAGAATAAATAGGAAGAATACCGTCAGTGAGAGAAGGTACACATACCAATAATAATAATGTTGATATTACGTCGAGATAGGTGAGGCATGCAAACAATGCATGTAGCGGAAGATGTAGGTACAATTATCAAAATAGTTTATTTAGTCAAACTTATTACCTTTCTTTTTTGCGTTGACTTAGCCACTTTCAATTCACTAACTCTAAAATAGCTAGTAAGTGTTGGATAATAATGGGGACGACTCATGGTATTATGTTTCATGGGGTTGCAACATCGCAAACTTGTGAGGCATAATACCACGAGTCGTCACTGTTGCTTGGCTGAACACTTGTTATCTTTTGTGAGATATAGTTCATGTGGACAAAGTTCTTGAACTCTGTCCTCATGGACAGTTTTGTTTGACGATGATATTAACAGGTATGTAGAAAAAAGTTTAATATTTTATAATGATCTTCAATGATCTAGGGGTTAGGTTCTAGTTTCTTTCTTATAACAAAACATGGCTCGACAATCCTGCTCGGGGTAGCGACCGTTTTTCATCCTTCTCCAACGGATCGAGCATACATGTGAGCAAAAAAACTCTAACTATCGTGGCTATGGTAGAACTCGAATCCTTATCTAAACCTCCCTTACACAACAGGATTTGAACCTAAAATATGACGTCATCCAACATTTTGCACGGATGTGTCGGACAACAATCATTGAAAAGAATGCCGATAAAAAAAGATTTATATCGCCGTTGAATATCGGACACAAAGGAGTCAGAATAGATACAACTATGTTCATCATCAGCAGATAGATGAAAATTGATCAGCTTCACAGGAATACTCGACAAATCTTCAAAGGTAACACCTATAATCTAGGAATCTTGACTACATCCACATCACTAACCTTCAACAGACAGAGAATTCAAGTCTAATACGGAAGTAGATAATCCAAAGAAGCAATAAACAAGAGAGATCAGTAATATGAGGGGATCATCCACCTCAATAATCCAAAGGATGTCAATAGAAACAACACATAAAAGACTCAAGTGCTAAGGGCTAGAAAAGCTGGAAAGTGCCCCGATCAGTACATTCACCATCAGTGAATTCAGTAAACTGAAAATGGCTTGAGGCCAAGGTTAATGCTTCTTTGAATAAGCTATCAGCCTTAGTATTGTGTTGTCTGAATATGTGAACTGCTTTTAGCTGGATGAAGTAAGGTTAACATGATAGAACTGAAGTTGTTCCCTGATAGTGATCAAGTAACTAGCAAGTATTGGATGCATACACTAGCAAATATGTGGAATAAACCTCAATACATCCCTAAACTAAGACTGTCATTGAGAGAAGGTACACATACCAATAATAATAATGTTTATAGTATGTCGAGATAGGTGAGGCACGCAAGCAATGCATGTAGCGGAAGATGTAGGTAAAATAATCAAAATAGTTTATTTAGTCAAACTTATTACCTTTCTTTTTTGCGTTGACTTAGCCACTTTCAATTCACTAACTCTAAAATAGCTAATAAGTGTTGGCTAATAATAGGGACGACTCTTGTATTATGTTTCATGGGGTTGCAACATCGCAAACTTGTGAGGCATAATACCACGAGTCATCACTGTTGCTTGGCTGAACACTTGTTATCTTTTGTGAGATATAGTTCATGTGGACAGAGTTCTTGAACTCTATCCTCATGGATAGTTGCTTTCTAATATAAGGTTTCTATAATAAAACACCTTAAAGAAGAAATCCATAACATTTAGCAGAATTCTGGCAAACCCCTGTTGTCGCTACAATTTGGAAAATACTGGGTTAGGTTCGAGTTTCTTTCTAACCTAGGGATTTTATAATGATCTTCAATGATATTCTCTAAACCTCCCTTAAGCATCACATTTGGGTAGAGTCGGATTAATAGCTTATTTGGGAACCGGTTGCTGAGATAACTCACATAAAAACAATCAAACCAATTTGAATGTGAACCAAAATGTGATGGGTTCATCCACTAATTGTAACACTTAGACTGGCCAGACTTCAGAATCCATATCAGCCAATATGGGTCAAATGTGGGTGAGATGAAACTGTCAAATTGGGTCTGTCACTAGCTGATCATTGTAAATGCATGCAGAGTGAAGAAAACCCATGTTTGAAAGCTGATAAGGACGGATTGAAGTCGGTGAAGAAGCAGGCAGTATAGACAGAGACCCTTTGGGTTGTTAGTTATGAAAGAACCCGTTCTCCTATTATATTTACTCATCCAAATAATCTGAATTAGATGGCCCATATTATTGAGATTCTGATGAGGAATATTTTGTAGGCAAACCCTTGTTTGATGAAGAGATCGAAAATGCATGCATTTATCCATTTCATGAAGAGTTGGATGTTATAGTTTTGGGGGCCCCATATATGATTCATCTAGTGAAGCATCTAATGAGGAACCTAAATATTTGGAACCTATAGAGCAACCAAGCATCCACTCTACAGGATCTCCAAGAACTAAGATCATTATATCTATAGTCATTCGATTTCATACAAAGTGTTGTATCTTGATTAGTGCTCCTCTGTGTTTGTCATTTACGTTCAACTTAATAGTGAAATCGACAAGTCAAGGAAAATCTTTCTAGTACATCTCCTTGGTCTATTATAGTCCAACCATTAGCATATTCAATGGCTTTCCCTCATGTTGGTAATCCATGTGTTTCCCCTGTCTAGTTTGGAATACACAACAAACATCACAGAGACGTTATGAGACTTTGCTTCTGATCTATGGCTTGGAGCCTCTGTGAGCATATTGATCGGGCCATGTTCTAAGACAACACTCATTAACTAACTCTTCTAAGGCCAGAAGTCCAGGGCCCGGTTCCGCATGTTAAGGAATGTAATTACCAATTGGTGTGCTTATGGTAAACCCCAACCTTGGTTATTGGGAAACGGGTTTATGAGTTTGAGGCGCCATAGTGTTGTAAAGGAAAGTATCCTATGGCTAGGGTTTAAGAGGCCATCAACGTACTGGGGTTGAAAGAGAGATGCACAATGTTTAGCAAGCATATAACAGCAAGTTTCAGAGATGAGAAATATCCACACCTGATAAACTGAAGGCTGGTCCAA